>BMAC01000400.1:235018-270645 GCA_014905375.1 Phtheirospermum japonicum | reverse complement strand
CATCACTCTCTAGTGGTGAGGCGAAGGGGTCCCAGGCTGATGAGGGGTTACATAAGTTCGCCGCACCGTACCGACCTCCGATTCCATATTCGAGCCGTATCCGACCGACAAAGCAAGACGACCAATTCCTCGAGCTATACAAGATTCTATCAAAGGTTAACATTAACCTCCCTTTGCTCGACATAATCCGAAATATTCACGCTTACACGAAGTTTTTCAAGGAGCTCACATCCAAGAAACGACGATTCGAGGAGAATGAGAAGATATGCATCTCGAACGCGGCAAGCATTGCCTTTAGCAACTCTCTTCCACATAAAGAGGGTGATCCGGGAAGCTTTTGTATCAAGATTACCCTCGGAAACGGCAAGGAGACACGAGGGATGCTAGACCTCGGCGCAGGAATAAACTTGATGCCGTACTCTATTTTTAAACAGTTGGAGTTGGGCGACCTCAAGGAGACGAGAATGTGTTTGCAACTGGCCGACCGATCAGTCCGATACCTGAAGGGCGTGGTCGAAGACGTTTTGGTACAGGTAGGAAGCCTCATCGTGCCTGTGGATTTTGTTATACTGGACGTCGGGGAGGTGAGCAACGAAGGCCGAGAACCACTATCTTACTTGGTCGACCCTTCATGGCCACGACGAACACCTTGATCGATGTGAAAAATGGGAATTTATCTTTCTCGGTTTTGGGAGATATAGTGAACTTCTCGATCCATGACTTGGGAGCCGTTCCGCCTTCCTCCTTTCATGCCGATTGTGCTATGATTGACCCGATACAAGAACTAGTTGAGGAAGCCGCTCGAGAGGTTGTGAACGAGAATGTCGAGGACGACGAGAGGCTAGCGCTTCGATCGGAGGGAGTGGTAGAAATATTTGAGATATCAAGCGTACAACCGGCCCTTATACCAAAACCGGAGCTCAAGACCCTCCCGAGCCATCTCAAGTACGTCTACTTGGAAAGTGGAGAAACAAAACCCGTGATGATCTACGCCGAGCTTCCCCCGAGAGACGAGGCACGTTTGGTGGAAGTTTTGAAAAAGAACAAGAAGGCGATAGTGTGGAGCCTTGGTGACATCAAGGGGATAAGCCCCTCTACTTGTATGCATCGGATCATCCTTCAAGACGGAGTGAAACCATCGAGGGAGTGCTAACAACGATTGAATCCGAACTTGATGGAGATTGTAAAGGGTGAGATATTGAAGCTTGTAGCCGAAGGTTTGATATTCCCGATCGGGGATAGTGAATGGGTGAGCCCAGTCTACATGGTGTCGGAAAAGAGCGGAATAACCGTGATTGAGAACGAGCGGGGCGAGCGTGTGACGACCCGTGCGACCACCGAATGGCGGATGTGTATAGACTTCTGAAAGCTCAATGCCGCCACCAAGAAGGACCACTTTCCACTCCCGTTCATTGATCAAATGCTGGACAAGCTCGCGGGGCATCATTCGTATTGTTTCCTCGATGGATTGTCAGGATACTACCAAATCGCTATCGCGCCGGAAGACCAATCCAAGACGACGTTCATGTGCCCTTTTGGCACATATGCTTTCCGACGCATGACCTTCATTTTGTGTAATGCACCCGCCACCTTTCAATGGTGTATGCTCTCGATTTTCTCCGACATGCTCGACAAGTATATGGAGGTTTTCATGGACGATTTTTCTATTTATGGCTCCACCTTTGACGAGTGTCATGACCATTTGTCAAGTGTTTTGGAGAGATGTGTGGAGAACCACCTTACCTTGAGTTGGGAGAAAAGCCACTTAATGGTGAGAAGTGGGATAGTTTTGGGGCATGTGGTGTCGTCTAAAGGGATTGAGGTCGGCAAGGCAAAGATCGACGTGATTGAGAAACTTCCCCCACCGATCAACGTGAAAGGAGTGCGAAGCTTCCTCGGTCATGCAGGGTTCTATAGGAGGTTCATTAAGGACTTCTCGAAGCTTAGCCGCCCCTTGTGCCATTTTCTTAGCACCGATGTCCCGTTTGTGTTTGATGATGCTTGTCTAGCGGCGTTCGATTCATTGAAGAAAAACTTGACTTCTACTCCCGTGGTGATAGCCCCGGATCGGTCCCTCCCATTCGAAATAATGTGCGATGCGTCGAACGAAGCAGTGGGGGCCGTCCTAGGGCAACGAGTCGACAAACTCCTCCGGGTCATCTACTACGCAAGTCTTATGCTCAATAACGCTCAAAGGAACTACACAACTACCGAAAAGGAGCTACTTGTCGTGGTTTACTCGCTCGAGAAGTTCCGATCATATATCGTTGGGTCGAGGGTGATTATACATAGCGATCATGCGGCACTACGACATCTTTTCAACAAGCCTCAAGCGAAGCCAAGACTAATCCGGTGGATCCTTCTACTTCAAGAGTTCGACGTGGAGATCAGGGATAGAAAAGGGTGCGAGAACGTAGTCGCCGACCACCTCTCTTGTTTGGAGGTCGGGAATGGAGAGAAAGAGTCCCCACTTATCGGAGAAAACCAAGCTCACGAGAACCTCTTCGGTGTGTCCGTCACACCATGGTACGCCGATATTGCTAACTACCTTGCTAGCGGGGTGCTCCGTCCAGACCTGTCTCATCACGAGAGGAGGAGGTTTCTTGCCACGTGTTGACGTTATTATTGGGATGACCCTCTTATGTTCAAAATCGGGAAGGATAGTGTTTTGAGGAGGTGCATTCCGGAAGAGGAAAAAGAGGGATATTGACTCATTGCCATGATCATCTAGTGGGAGGGCACTTCGGTGGCCAAAAGACCGCTTATAAAGTTCTCCAGTCGGGTTTCTATTGGCCTACTCTTTTCAAGGATGCTCACGAGCATTGTCGAAGGTGCGATCGATGCCAATGAACGGGTAGTATCGGAAAGTAGAACGAGATGCCAATGATGTATAACTTGGACGTCGAGATCTTTGATGTCTGGGGGATCGATTTCATGGGTCCCTTCCCGAAGTCTCATGAGTACGAATACATATTGGTCGCGGTGGATTACGTCTCTAAATGGATAGAAGCAATCCCGGCAAGGAGAAATGATGGCGAGACAGTAGTAAAGTTTGTTCGGAGCAACATATTCAGCCGATTTGGAATTCCGAGGGTGCTAATCAGCGATGGTGGCAAGCATTTTAACAATAAACTACTTGAACGAGTGTTGAAGAACTATGGAGTCGTGCACAAGGTTTCTACTCCTTACCATCCGCAAATAGCCAGGCAAGTCGAGACGAGTAATCGCCAAATCAAAAACATTCTCGAGAAAACTGTGCAACCGAACTGGAAGGACTGGTCAACGAAGCTCAATGATGCCTTGTGGGCCGTCTGTACGGCCTATAAGACGGTTATTGGAATGAGTCCCTATCGTCTGGTGTATGGAAAGTCGTGCCATCTACCGGTGGATATGGAGCATAGAGCGTGGTGGGCAATCCGAGCGTGTAACTTTGATTTAAAGCAGGCTGGAGAGGGGAGAAAACTCCAACTGGAGGAGCTCGAAGAATTACGAAATGAGGCGTTTGATAACGCCCGTCTGTACAAGGAGAAAACGAAGCTGCTCCACGATAAGAAGCTCGTACCGAAAAAGTTGGAGGAGGGAATGCAAGTACTCCTTTATAACACTCGTCTGGCCATGTTTCCTGGGAAGCTTATGTCCAAATGGAGCTGGCCATTCAAAATCGAGAAGATATCCCCCTTTGGAGCCGTGACGTTAATCGATCCAAAGACGGACGAACGATTTCAAGTGAATGGCGCTCGAGTCAAACCTTACCGGCATAGCGTGTTGCAAACAAAATCTCTCGAGCCTATGATTGTAGAGGAGGAGAGCCTGAGTGACTTGCCCCCGACGGGGTCTTGATCGTCGAAACAGGGTCGTCGAGCGAACGACGTTAACCAAACGCGCTTCGTGGGAGGCAACCCACGACCTTCTAACCCTTTCTTGTTTTTCTTTTAAGTTTGTGTACATTCTAGCCTTTAGTAGTGTTAATTTGAGTTTTTGGGTTTTTGTAGGTCTAGTCCTTGAGTCTTGGGAGAAAAGAGGATCAAAAATAGAGTTGGACTGCTGGAATGCAGTCGATCGACTGCACAACTAGTCGATCGACTGCCCAATCGACTGGCTGGATAAAATCGACTAGATTCCAGAAATTTTCAAGCTTTTTGCAAGAGCAGTCGATCGACTGGTTTATTGCTGATCGACATCCACTCGATTGACTGGCGGTAGATCGACGAACAGGTTCAAATGGACTGGATTCCAGAGTTTTCCAAGCTTTTTGTCAAATTAGTCGATCGACTGGGAATATGCGGATCGACAGCCAGTCGATCGACAGGCACACGATCGACCGACACAACGAAATCGACTGGATTCCAGAAATTTTCAAGGTTTTGACAACATCAGTCGATCGACTGTCGGCATTCGATCGACCAAATAGGGTAGTCGATCGACTGCCTGGACTGCCCAGAGCCAGCGGACCTTTTAAAAGACAGTCGATTTCATCCCCTCCCTCACATTCAGTCGACCAAGCAGGAAAAAAAGGGGCGAAAATATATATAAAAAAAAACAGAAAAATCTATAAAAAAAAGAGAGGGAAAGCAGAAATAAAAAAAAGGGTGTGTCGATCGATTGAAGCAAATCTACGCGGGAAATTCAGTTTTCGATTCCTATCTCCATTCAAAACCTCTTTTGTGTGTTGGGTAGGAATTGGGAACTATTTTCATTTTGTCTTCACCTTCAAAAATCTTTCCCACCAAGTGTTCGACGAATTGCCCCATAGAGCATTCGATTTCAATTATCCTCATTTTTCCGTTGTTCTTCATTCTTTTCGATTCTTGGAACCCTCCGCTACAAAATCCTTCCACTTTCGTCATATTTCCCTCTTTTACCATGGATGGCCACTCCGATGACGAAATTTTCAACCTTCCCCAATACCCCGATATCGCCGGAACTTACGGTGCCCCCTTCCTCGTCTACTCCACATACGAGGGGGAGCTTTTTCAGAATCTGTCCCAGCGACATTTCGCTACCCCACGCTTTATCAATATCGAGCGTTTGGATGAATGGGTGGCGAACGGGGACGTTGACGGGTTCGGCACCCGACTACTCCATTACATCGACGCGATGAACGGCCGAATGTTCGCGTCTTTCCGGGCGCCGGCTTATCGAGAGCTAGTGCTCGAGTTCTTCACCACATTCCAGGAAACCGACGACGGGGGTTTTAATGTCCGTTTCGGGGGAATTGAGCACCGGATCGATCAAGGGGTGCTCCAAGGGGTGCTCGGGCTTGACTGCCAACAATACTCGTACACGCAGTTGCCTGGTTTTCACGCGGATGAGTTTTGGGGGAGTATCAAGGGCGGACGTGGTACCCGGGATCGTTACTCGGCTTCGTCGATCGTCGATTTGGCACTGCTTGGGGCTTACAAATTCTTTGCCCACGTCCTGATGGGCAAACATGAAAGCACCAACCTCACTCATCACGAGCTTTACGTGCTTTGGTGCCTGGTCAATGGACATCCGGTCCCATTTTTCCCGTTGATCCGAGGACAAATTCGAGGGATTCGGAAGATGAGAGGAGGAAGCGTCGCCCGAGTCGGCATGGGGCCGATGATCACCGTTCTTGCCCGCTACTTCGGGTTTGAGGCCGAGGCGGCCAACATGACAAGCGTCAATCTTATGGAGTTGGCGTTCAAAATGCCGAGAGCCCCGACGAACCCGGAGAACCAAAACCCTAGACTTCAACGCCACCGAGGCAATGAGCAAGGCAAAGTCGGCGACGTCCCGAACACCGGTTAGGGCGCGCATCATGGAGCGAGCACGAGCCAGGCGGCATTCCCGCAGTACGGAGGTCCGAGCACCGGCTCGGGTCCCGAGATGGGTTGGAACGACTTCCAACAGGCTGTGTTTGCCCGTTTCGACCAGCTCAGCACCCGTTTCGACCGGCTCGACGAGGGGCAGGCAAGAAACGATCGAGCTTTCCGCGGCCTCCATAGCCGGCTCCTTTTGGTCRAGAGTCGGATGCGTCAGGATGACGAYGACGACRACAATGACGGCGGCGACGGTGAAAACGAGGACGAKGAGGARGAGGAAGACGAGGCCGCGACCCTCTATGCCCGACCTAGGAGACGTCGTTAAATCTCCTAGATTATCCTTTGTTTATTTTATTTGTTTATTGTTTTTGTGTGTTATTTTGTTTATCTTTCGATTATGTTCTTTTATTTCTCGTCTCGACTCTTGTAAAAATTAAAAAATATATATATAATAAATAAAAACAAAAAAAATAAAATAAAATTTAATAATAAAAAAAAAATCCTTTTAATTGCTTTCGTTTTTGTATATAGTTTAATTTCATTTTCTTTGAATATATTCTCAAAACATAAAACAAATTTGAAAAATAAAATCCAAACAAATTAGAAAATTCAAAAACTCAAAAATATTTTCGTTTTTGTAAATAGTTTGTTTTCGTGCAAAATTTCCCCCTTGCCTTACCTTGTAGATATCTTGTTGCTTACCTCGGCCTCCGGCGACGACTTTTGCACACCACGTTGACACAAGCTCGGAAATAGGGGCGTTTTCTTTTCCCTACACCTTTTTACTGCTTTTGTTAGCTTAATTACGCAATGAGGACATTGCTAGGTTTTAAGTGTGGGGTGGTGGAGTTCGTCCTAGRTTTTTAATTTTGTCGTGTGCTTRYTTRTGTTAATTTGAGTAACGTATGTGCTATTRTTGCTTGGACCCTTGGCGAAGTGACGCGGTTTTGATGATTTGTTAGGGTGTTTAGATCTTCGATCGAATTTAGTGGATTTAGGTGGTTTAGCTTGTTGGGATCCCCGTTCGGTTTTTGCTTCGTGCTATCCTTGTGCTCGTTTGGAACTAGTGCCTCGACTAGCCCTCGTCATTAAACACTCTCTATAGGTTTTGTTTTGTAAATTGGAGTCGCCAATTGCTCCACGTGCTCGATCGAGAATTTTTGTAAGTCTCTAGTAGCAACGAATGATCGGAGTCATTGAAAGCTTCGTATTTTCATTTATTTAAGTACCTTACGTCAACTGTACTAAAAATATATATATATATATATATATATACAAAGAGATGAATAAACAAGGATACGTTATAAATCCTTGAAGTTGTTGTGTAGCACGTTTTTCCCCTTGTTTCGATTCTTAGTATACTTTTGTAAAGAGAGGTGTTAATGATCTTGGCTAGTAGRGAGMYWATTAATGGTTCGAGCGTGRATARACCTTAGCCGGGGCAAGGACGGGGAGACCGACTTGGCGGATTGTTTAAGTCCTTTTAGGTTTCGGGAGTCGATCTAAATTTCCTTAACAACGCACATTGTCATCCTTTTAGCCAAACTAACAAACAACGTAGCGTACGACGTCTCGAATTATTTTGTGCACTAGTTAGGATTGGTCGGGGGTAGTTTTGTAACTTTACATTAGTTTTGCTTGAAGACAAGCAACCGTTCTAAGTGTGGGGTGGTTGATTTGCATATTTTTATACATATTTTCGTTACCGTTTTTGGTTCCACGTTGCGTGTTTTTTGCTTTCTTTTTGATGCTTTAGGAGTCGAGATGGCCGTTTTCGTTATTTCTAGGTTTTCGTAGTTTTTGTATGTTTTTGATTAGTTTTTTTAGTTTTTCACTCTTTCGTTTTTCTCTTGGCCGTAGGACATCCAGGTGGGGCCCACGCTTGTTTGGGGTTGCTTTTGCTCGACTCGGGAATAAACGAAAAAAGCAAGGAAGCGCAACGGATGAGATTTGATAACCGGCGGACGCAAAAAGAACGATAAATCGAGCTGGGTGCTGAAATCCAGTCGACCGACTGAAAGTGCAGTCGATCGACTGACTTTCTAGTCGATCGACTGGATCACCAAAATCGACTGCATTCCAGGGACTTGGGACGCTTTGGACACTGCAGTCGATCGACTGTCGACGTGGCCGATCGACTGCAGTCGATCGACTGGAGCCCTCCAAGATCAACTGGATTCCAGGGCTTCTGGCCATTTTGACACTGCAGTCGATCGACTGCCGACATGACCGATCGACTGCTAGTCGATCGACTCCTTTTTCAGTCGATCGACTGAAAAGCAGATTTTGAGAAGTAATAAGTAATCAGACGTCTTTTCAAAGAAGACAACTTGCAGAAGGCCCTTTCTTCACCAGAGGAGAGTTCCTTCAAACCAGAAACCATTCCTCTTCATATTTGATCAATTTTAATTCCCATAAATTCTAGTAATTAGTAATAGATTAGTTAAGMCTTAGATCTTAGTTAGTTAGTTGTGCAAGCTTTGATTTAGTTTTCTTTTGTGAAGAATCCTTCAAGCTTTCAAGCTTTTATCTTCAAGCTTTTGTGGAATCCTTAGTTTGGTAAACTCTTTCCATTAATATAGTTTTATGTTCATGTTATTTCCTTTAATCTTGTGTTGATGTTTGGATTATAATTTAGCTGCTACTTTGATTATCAAAACCTTCATTTTCAATTGATAGCTTTCTAGCTTTTGAACTTATGCTTTTAAGTTGTTTAGTTGTTAGATCAGTTTCTAAGTTTGTAGAAGTGTTATAAGATCTTCCTTTCTAAACCTTTGATTTTTGCTAAGTTAATTTTGTTGACTTTTTCAAACAAGCTTGACTTTAATTTTCCCTCCATTTTCCTTAATTTAAAATTATAAGTTTTATTAGTTAACTAGTTTAGATTAATCGTTTTAAATAAGCTTTAATTTCCTTTTCATTTTCAATGTTTTTAAATCTTGTATTTCAATATAAATCTTAGTCTTAAAACTCAAAACCGAACAATGACTACTGCTTTCTTAGTTTAAATTAGTTTCGTATAAACCGACGATAAGAACAATTAAGAAACCGATAGCCGATAACATCCATCCTCGAGAGACAGGACTCGGGAAGAACTCGCCGCCCTATAACCGGCTTCGTACTCTTGCGGAGACGGATTCCCAAACTAGAGCGTCGAGGATTCGTCGATCATAATATATAATTAAAGTAATTAATTAATCACAACACTCCCCCTTTAATGACCTTAAAAATGTTGCCTCGTTAAAACCTTGCCAGGAAGACCCAATGGGACAAAACCTGGTCGAAGGAAAAAGAATACAGCCCTACTCCCTCTAAAAATCATGACTGTAGATCTTTGAGTCGACGCATATCAATCTTGTGTACCAATCTTTTAAACGATGATGTTGGTAATGTTTTTGTGAATAATTTCGCCAAATTATCATATGAGTGAATTAAGTGGATATCGATATCGCCATTCTACCAATTACCCAAGCTATTGTTCCACTAATTCCCAAGCAATATGTTCTACCGATTTCCCAAGCAAATGTTCGACTATTTCTCAAGAATACTAACAATTATTAATAATCTAGAAGATTATTAAAACAATGATTTRTTGTGATTCCTGAAGAAACACAACCATCTTAACATATTTTAATTGTTTATTATGTATTCCTGAAGAATACTAACAATTATTAATAATCTAGARGATTATTAAAACAATGATKTRTTGTGATTCCTGAAGAAACACAACCATCTTAACATATTTTAATTGTTTATTATGTATTTYTGAAGAATACTATGAGATCTATGATTGCTCTAGAAGAAGCAATTTTTAATTTATTAAATTTAATTCTTTTTTGGCTTTTTTTTTCATATGAATTTTATATCAAGTTGTTTCTACTGAAGTAGAATAACTAAGCATAATATTCCATAAGAATATTCATACTTGTTCTTCTTTAATGTGACAATTCAATATTCTTGAAGAATGTTGATATAAAAAATAAAAAATAAAAATGTGCTCTTGAATTAGCACATGTCAACTACCAGATACTTTTGTTGATAGAAGAAAAGTGACACAATCTTTCATATCAGCTACAAATACATCAGCCAAAATTGATGTCCCTGTAGGATAGACAATATCAGCAAATGAATCTAAAATACGTCAAAAATGTGTTCGACCAATTTGTTCCAAAGATTCTGTACCCCAAAAGAGAAAAGTTCAAGATAGGGACCAAACAATGACAAAAATGATTGATCAATCACATAAAACTAATGTAGTTCCTGAAGAGCTATATGTACAAAAAATAATGAGATCACGATTAATTATTTATGCTCTTATAAACTATTGGAGAGAAAAAATGTCATCATGGATGATATATTCGCCGATAATATAGCTCTTGAGATATCAAATCAGGATCCTGAACCAAAGTCTGTTGGAGAATGTCAAAATAGAAATGATTGGCCAAAATGGAAAGAAGCTATACAGGGTGAATTGAATTCTTTGAAAAAAAAGAAAAGTTTGGAGCTATAATCCAAACCCCCAAAAATGTTATTCCCATCAGATACAAATGGGTATTTGTAAGAAAGAGAAATGAAAAAGAATGAAATAACAAGATATAAAGCCCGACTCGTAGCATAACGTTTCTCTCAAAGACCAGGAATCGATTACGAGAAAACATACTCTCCAGTAATGGACACAGTTACATTTAGATATTTGATTAGCCTAGTTGTGTCACAAATGCTTGATATGCGCCTTATGGATGTAGTTATTGCATATTTATATGGATCACTAGACAGTGACATTTACATGAAAATCCCCGAAGGATTTAAATTGCCAGAAGCAAGTAATTCATACCCCAGAAATATATTTTCAATTAAACTACAAAGATCGTTGTATGGGCTGAAACAATCTGGACAAATGTGGTACCATAGACTTAGTGAATATTTACAGAAAGAAGGATATACGAATGGCGATGTTTTTCCTTGTGGTTTCATAAAGAAAATAATTAATTGATTTGCAATTATAGTAGTTTATGTTGATGATTTGAATTTAATTGGGACTCTTAAAGAGCTCAATAAAACTGTTGAATATTTGAAAAATGAGTTTGAGATGAAATATTTGGGAAAAACAAAACTTTGTCTAGGTCTGAAAATCGAGCATGTCCATGGAGGATTACTCGTTCATCAATCATCATATACAGAAAAAGTATTAAAACGATTTTACATGGATAAAGCACATCCACTGTCATCACCAATGGTCGTTAGAAAACTAGAAGTAAATAAAGATTTGTTTCGACCAATTGAAGATGGGAAAAAGATACTTGGTCCTGAAGTACCATATCTGCAATTGGTGCATTATCTTATCTTGCTAATTGTACTAGACCAGACATAGCTTTTTCTATAAATATCCTTGCAAGATATAGCTCTGCACTCACTTTAAGACATTGGAATGGTGTTAAGCACGTTCTACATTATCTACAAGGCACTATCGACCTTGGATTATATAATCTAGAAAATTTTGGAAATTCTTTAGTGGGATATGCAAATGCACTATCTCTCAGATCCACATAAAGCCAAATCACAAACAGGCTATGTGTTTACATGTGGAGGAACTGCTCTATCTTGGAGATCTGTGAAGCAAACTTTAACAGCAACATCCGCAAATTATTCTGAACTCAATGGAATCCATGAAATTAGTCGAGAATATATATGTTTAAGAAATATAAAAGATCACACCCAAGAGTCATGCGGATTAGCTTCGACAAGGATAAATCGATTGTGTTATATGAAGACAATGTAGTGTGCATTACACAACTTAAAGAAGGTTATATAAAAGGTGACAGGATAAAGCATATATCTCCAAAGTTCTTCTACACACATGATCTCCAAAAGAAAGGCGATATTGATATCCACCAAATTCGCTCATATGATAATTTGGGGGATTTATTCACAAAAGAATTACCAACATCATCATTTAAAAGATTGGTACACAAGATTGGCATGCGTCGACTCAAAGATCTACAGTCATAATTTTCAGGGGGAGTAGGGATGTACTCTTTTTCTTCGACTAGGTTTTGTCCCATTGGATTTTCCTGGCGTTTAATTTTCTGTCAGTCATTTTCAAAATCCGTCGGTATTTACTGGTGGAGTATGTCCGTTGGTAATTTCAGTTGGTATTTTTGGATTTTTCTGTAGTGACTTACGATGGCCAAAACCAAAAATTCAAGCAAGAAAAGAAAAAGAATGTTGTTCTACAAACTAGTCATCGCTCACAATTCAACGCCATCATTTGGGAGCAACGATGCTCCAGAGTAGATGATGTGAGTCAATTGAAAGGGTTTTTGTGTCGTGTGCATCTAATTTGTTTTTCTTATTATTATCTTTATGAAATTTTGTGACTTAACTAATTATTCCACCTGCTGTATAATCATATACTTGCATAAGAGATGTAGTGAATGTCGTGAATATGGGGCATTATTTTTTATGTTGCATAGAGTTAGACTCAGCATAAAAATAGAATTTTTATAATACTAGGCGTGAAAGTAAATCCGCGAATTACTTTATTATTTTTTAACGGACACTTGGGGTGGAGATTTGATGTGGAGTTGGTTGATTTAGTATGAATATTATTTACTGCAATTTTATTTTGTCGTGTGTTTTAATTTTTAGCTAGAAATTGATCCTTGACTCTTATATTTCTGCTTTACTTTGATTTTATTCTTTTTTTTCAAAGCTTACATTATTTATTAAATTTATTTTACCAGATGCTTTGATGTTTATTTCTTATTTATGTGTTAAAAGAAAATGCCTCTTTTATAATGTGTATGTAAATCTTGTGTTGAGTTTGTGAGCTTTCTTAATTTAGGGACTGACAGTCAATCACTTTTATAATAATAAATTGTAGTAATCTGAACATATTATTATACAGTATACATCCATGGACTCAATTTTACAGTGGAATAGATAGGTATTGTAAGAGAGCAATAGTGTCTTTATTTAACGATCCTCTCCGGGTTTTTTTTCACAATGTATGTTGCTTACATATGAAACAAGTTTAAAAAAAAAAAAAGACTTTGGTTGCTTGAATCTTTTTTTTTTCCTTACTTTTTTTTTTGCCTTTTTTGGTTTTCATTTGTGTGTGTAAAAAGCCCATCAAGTGTTTTTATTTTCTAATGGAAACTTCATGTTAAAGCAGTGCAAACAAGGTAATACAACCAAGTTACTTAAATATTAAGTCTCCCATGTTAAAGTATTGCAAAAAAGGTAGCACAACTAAGTCGCATCAAACCAAAACCAAACAAGGCATACGATTCGAGCAGAAAAACTGCTAAGTCACAACACCACATGATTATATTAACACAAACTGTACCACGTACCTTTCCCCTCAGATAGTACCCCTGTATCTGTTTTCTTTAATCTTTGACGTTCTTTAATACGTCACTTATATAAAATTCCACCCCTTGGGTGTTTATAAAAAAAAATAAAAAAAACTGTACCACGTAGTCAATCACATTTAAAAGAACATAATCAAAGCCATAAAGAACATGTAAATCAAACACGCTCTTCACATAAACAAAGCATCCAAGAATATGTGAATCAAATATATTCAAAGATAAAAATTGCAAAGTACATGTAAATCAAACATGCTCTCTACAACAAAAGATGTGAAAGACTATCCATCCATTATCATATCCAATGAAAGCGCCAGCCAATAACCACGTCCATAAACCATCGCCGACCTAATGAGAGCGTCAGTCCATAACCATGTTCATAAACCATCGCCGACCTAATGAAAGCGTCAGCCCATAACCATATCCATAAACCATTTCATCCATATAAATCATAAGACCATGTCCCATAATTTATTACTTAAGCATCGTTCATTAACCATTAACATCAACGAGCCTTTGCTGACCATAAAAGAACATAAACCCATAAAACCATAGACCATAAGACATCATCAAACTACAACAGGTTGGCCAAAAAACTATTGCATCCATAAGTTATCGCCGACCTAATAAAAACATCTGTTGATCTTTACAAGCGTTAGCTTGTAAGAACATTAGTCTATAACACACTCTTAGAATATCTATTGATCTTTACAAGTGTTATATTAGTAATGTGTATCGTAAGATTACCACCGACCTGACACAAGTTGGCATATTGAATCAAGCAAAAATTATATTAAAACACATATCACACCAAGTAGAACCATAATAAACTAAAACCATATTAAATCATAAGTGACCGAGAAAACTATTCAATCCCCCATGTCCAAATAATGCAAACAAGGCCAAACAAATCACACAAGACCAAGTATGAACATACATAAGAACTGAGAGAAAACATGTAAATCAAACTTGCTTCCTCCCAAAGATCATAGAATATGTAAATCAAACATACTCAAGGACGTGGAAAAACATGTAAATCAAACATGCTATTCCACTAAACCATTCATTCCCATATCCACAAAATCCCTGGCCAACCTAATGAAAGTGGCGAAGCTTAACCAATTACCATAAAATCTCTGGCCGACCAAATAAAAGCATCAATGCTTAACCAATTACCATAAAACCTCCTACCGACCTAATGAAAGCGTCGGGGTTTAACCATTTACCATAAAATCTCTGGCCGACCAAATGAAAGCATCGAGGCTTTAACCATTTTCGACCTAATGAGAGCGTCGGGCTTTAACCATCGTCGACCTAATGAGAGCGTCGAGATTTAACCATCGCCGACCTTAATGGAAGCGTCGAGATTTACCATCCCTGACCATAATGAAAGCGTCAGGATTTAACCATCGCCGACCTATTGAAAGCATCGGGCTTTAACCATCACTGACCTAATGAGAGCGTTGAGATTTAACCATCGCCGACCTCAATGAAATCGTCAGGATTTAACCATCACCGACCTAATGAAAGCGTCGGGCTTTAACCATCGTCGGCCTAATGAGAGCGTCGAGATGTAACCATCACCGACCTTAATGAAAGCATTAGGATTTAACCATCGCCAACTTAATGAAAGTTTCGGGATTTAACCATCGCCGACCTAATGAAAGCGTCGAGATTTAACCATAAAACCATATTGGACCATATAATCTGTAGATGATCTGCTCTATGTAATGAGATCATATGTGAGGTTGCCGAACCCATAATGAGGTCATACGAGACCTTAATGAGGTCGCGGAGATCGTAATGAAGACCGTAATGAGGTCGCGGAGACCATAATGAGTTCGTTGAGGCCATAATGAGGTCGTAGAGACCGAGCGGACCTGATACGTAGTCATATTGATGCCATAGGAGAGTTTGCCTCTCCTCGAATATTCAACTGCGCAACCTCTTTAATTTCAAGATGAAGAACTTCACGATCAGATCTCCTTTAATATGCGACCTCATCGTATTTAATTGAGTTGATCATCCCCGAGTTAGACGTCGGGCAGCTCATAAATTAACCCTTAAAAATCAAAATTAAAACGAACTAAACAGATAAACCTACACTCAACCCATTAGTATACGATCATAAAAATAATTGTTAAGTAGGATGCAAGCATCGCAATCCTTATTTACGTCCATAATTAATAAATTAACCTTTCAAGCCCAATTAATCCTCCATGAACATGTACATCAAAACTCATATAATTGCTCCAGTCTTTTAAATACTGGTGATCTTGTTGTGTTTGGTTGATACGCGACCTTATCGCCTTAGATTTTAGGGAGCAAAATAAATCAACCCTCCAAAACCAACATCAATACAAAACCATACACCATAACAATAATCCCCACATAGAACCATAAAATAAACCGTTTTAAATAAAACAAGTATACCAAACTGCCTGTGTAAGTAACAATATTATATCAAACCATATAAACCCAAATTTATATCAAACCAAATAAATCCAAAATAAATCGACTAACCCGTATAAGTCAAATATAACAAATAATATTATACCAATCTGACCAAATGAATCATGTTAAATATATCATATAACCATATTAATACAATTAACTCACATTAAAATATATCCATATTTTCCAGAGAGCTTTAAGAAATCAAATAAGCCAAGAATATATCAATCAGACATATCCACATAGATTCATCAACCAAGTAAAAGAATATGTTAATCAAACATGTTCTCGAGCACATAACCAAACAATGAAAAATATGTTAATAAAATATATTGATGATAAAGTATTGTCCTTTACCATATCCATAAGCACCATATCACCATTAAGCCATATAGGATCAAATAAAACTGACACGTGAATTTTCTGCACATGTACCAACTTGAGGGTTTAACTGTTTTGATTGGTAACGAATTAAAGTACAAACTATGTACCATTGAAAAGCCCTACGAGTGTAGTTTCTAACACAAAAATAGGATCTCAAAAATGATAATCCACGAGTGAGTTATTACCATTTAACTAAAGTGTGGCAGTGTAGTGGTTTCATACGGGAATTTGGAAGAGCACTTAATCTCTAATCAGGACTCATCTTATTTATCTTTAAAAATATATCCATATCCTCATAACCATATAAAATCAAATAAGTCCCCCCAGTCAAGTATTAAACCACATGCATATCCCCACAAAATAAAACCACATAAAATAAATCCAATTAGCATTCTCCATGCATGATTAATACCCCATCATCCATTCAATCAAACCCGTGAAAGAACCTCAAGACCAATCTATCCAACTCCATGTATGATTAATACCCCATCAACTCTTATGAATTGCCACATAAGAGTTCTCAATTATGATAAGTAAAACACACCACCAACTTTTAAAATCCATAGAGAATTAGAACTTATCTGCGAGGGTTTCATGATTGATTATATTGTGTATTCTCACGCCTTTTGCTCAAGAACTCGATGTCCCTCTTTCCCACAGACAGCGCCACTTGATGCGACCAAAAAGATTGGTGCTTCAAGAATATGGGGTACTGACCTGAAATATGAAATCAGTCACCTAAATAGCTTCAAATAACGTCACAGCGACCTGATTGATCTTCAAGAGCCTCCTGACGACCTGATCGATCCTGCAAAATAAAACCTAAGCTAAGGGGGTGGACGGCCCCAGCGTAGGCCCTCCGATGCTTAAATTAGCGAGTGCGAGAGCTCAAAATACATAAGATACCCCAAAATCAACTTAGAGAAAAGAATGAGGCATGAGTCCTCTTTAAACCATAATTTGTCGGGGTAACCCACAAGATAACCCATATTAGCCAGTTAAGGCTCAAAAACCATGAGGCCCAACACTCAACGTCGATCTACCAATCATCGCGGAGCTTGTATAATAGTACCTGCACCATAAGAGCTCGCCTCTCCTAAAGAATAGCTTCTAAAGGAGAGGTCACCATAAATCCACAAATTCATTCATAATAATTGGAGATGGGAGAATTATTCGTAAAGAGAGAATAACATATGTCCCATGATCCATGATAAAGAGAGAGAGATTAGGGGGGGGAGAGAGAAGGCCAGAGAGAGAGTGCCTGAGATGAGATGATAAGCTTGTGAAATAAGGATCTGAATCCCCTATTTATAAGATTATCGAGACTTGTTCATCAATCAATAGGATTCCTTCATAAGGAGTGATTAGATCTCCTAATTATACCCAATCTTGATAATTTAGGAATTATTCTTATATTAGGATTTTTACTTCCCATAATTCCATAATAACCAATAAAACTTTATTATCATATATGACGGGACCTAGAACCTTCCATCCTTTCGTTACTTTCTTATCATATATAACGAAGCTGAAATATTGTGTCGTATCAAGTACATATTCTTTAATCCTTTTCTGATAAAGGTTCTCAAATTTATGTTTTGTGAATTTGATGGATTTATTATTATCTAATATTTGTTGTTGCATTTGTTGTGTGCTACCTTGATCATATTGATTCAGTGTTGTTGAGTTAGTTGTTTGTTGTCTGTTGTTTGTTGTATGTGTTGAGGAATTAATTCTTGGCAATGTACAAGACTTTAATTATTCCTAGATTGTGATTAGGATTTGTTTTTAGGTATTTACCAAGTTTAGGATTTTAGGATTGTCTATTTAAGACAAAGAATCCTAAAGCTTGTACACACGAATTTTAAGCACGGGATTTTGAGAGAAGGACGACGCAAGACGCACGGCAAAGCAAGGAAGAACACGAAGAAATACTTGGAGCCATTGATCGAGATTAACAAGCTCTTCGAAGTTGCGTGACCGACGGAGAAGATCTTGCAATTCCGGCAACAAGTATTTAGTATCAAGTTTATTGATATTTGGTTTTCATATATTACTTTATATTTTTGTATTAAGCGTGAACAAGAAAGCAATATAGTTTTCGGGTTTGTACACCCAAGTTCACAAGTACTTTTACTTGTGAACTGAATTTGTTCAATCGTGTTCTCGTATTTTAATTCCGCTGCATATATTTATTTTACTCTGGTCGATGTTGTTAACCAGTGTTGTTAAACATTGAATAACAACATCGTAAAACCGTGAATTATTCTTAAAACCATAGACCTTCTAATTTTACAATTGGTATCAGAGCGGGTTACTTAACCTTTTTAGTACTGATCCTTATTTGTCTAGGTACTATGGTTGCTACAGAGGATGTCAATGATTCCGAGTCAACTGAACCTGATCCATCCTTATTTACCCATGTTGTATGCGACGACGATGTCCATGTTGGTTTGCTTGCAGACAACATCGTGTGCCTGAATGCCGAGACCACTGATTATTATGAGGAATACGAGCAGTTGAGTATTGACCACCAGAAATTGTTTGTCAATTGGAGTAAACAGGTACTCAAGGTCAAAGATCTCGCAAAGGAAGTAGAAAAGCTAACCAAAGAAAAGGATGATCAGCTTGATATAATTGTTCTCTTGGAAACGTCGCTCACCAAGAAGGATGCTGAGCTAGAAAAGGTGAAAACCGAGTTGACAAAGGTTCAAGTAACTATCTCAAATCTCAACAAAGTCAAGGCCAAGGTGGATGAGATTCTGAAATCGAGTATCCCAGATTGTTCAAAACATGGGATTGGATACAAGCATGTTCAAAAGCCAATTTCAAGTCAAAAGGTGAAGTCGACCAAACGCCACAAGAGAAGAAGAAGAAGACAATACATGTGCCATCACTGTGGTGAACCAGGTCACATACGACCATACTGCTGGAAGCTTGTTGGCATGTAAACTCATTTTAAAAGGTCAAAGCTGACTGCTGAGTCCCATGTTGGTTCCCGTGTTACCAACATCAATACCAACACCAGGTTCAAATAAGTTTGGGTCAAGAAAACTGATATCAAGTGCAACATGATCTGTACCTCCCTGAAATCCCACGTCCCTAGAGCCTGGTACTTCGACAGTGGATGCTCTAAATACATGACCGGCTCGGAAGATCTCCTCTCGAATATTATCAAGTTTCAATGAGGAAAGATTAAGTATGGTGGAGGTGCAAATGGCCAAATCATTGGCCAAGGAACCCTTCATGTACCTGGTATTGCAAAGTTCGAGAACGTGTTGCTAGTCAAAGGTTTAACGGCAAACTTGATAAGTGTTGGCCAACTGTGCGATGGTGGTTTCAATGTCAAGTTCACTCATGAAAGATGCGAAGTTTATGACGAAGGCAATGCATGTATTCTCATTGGTCAGAGGACTTTAGATACTTGCTATCAAATCAATGGTGATGTGTTCTGCAAGATGTCTCAATTGAGTGATGCCGAGGTATGGCATCAAAAGCTCGGACATGTCAATTACAAGATGATGGAGAGATTGGTCAAGAAGGATGCTGTGATCGGACTACCTAAGCTCAACACTAAAAATATTCCAGTTTGCGAGGCATGCCAGAAAGGTAAGCAAGTCAGGGTGCCACATCCAATAGTATAAAGTCTCACTACCTCATATTGTTTCGAACTCCTTCATATGGACCTTTTGGGACCACTTGAAGTTGAGAGCTTTGGTGGTAAAAGGTATGTTCTTGTGCTTGTAGATGATTTTTCCCGCTTTACTTGGGTAGAGTTTTTAAGAGAAAAATCTGAGACTTTCGAAACTTTTAAAAAACTTGCAAAAAGGTTGTGTGTAAGTTTTGGTGTGAGTATAGGTAAAATAAGATCTGATCATGGGAAAGAATTTGAGAATGCATCATTTTCAAAATATTGTTCCAAAGTTGGTATAACTCATGAATTTTCTTCACCCATCACCTCCCAACAAAATAAGATAGTCAAACGCAAAAATAGATCTMTTATAGAAATGTCTAGGACTATGCTTATTTCAAATGRGGTTACTAAACRTTTTTGGGYAGAAGCAATRAACACTRCATGCCATATAATTAATAGGGTGTATTTTAGACCAGGATCTTGTGTTACTCCCTATGAATTATTGATGGATAAAAATCCAAATTTGAGTGATTTTCATATTTTTGGGTGCATTTGTTATGTGCTAARTGATAGAAATCATCTTGYTTCAAAGAGTGATAAATGTGTTTTCATGGGATACTCTCGAAATAGTCATGCATATAGAGTGTTTAATCTTAGAACGTGTTGCATGATTGAGTCGGTTAACGTCAAATTTGATGATTTGATGAGTGATTTTAAACCTGCTGAGGAGGATGATCTGGTTTATGATCAAAATCCTCAAAATAATGTCACACTTCCTGTAGATGAAAGTGCAGGTATTGAAAACAGAGATGCAGGTGCTGAACCCAGAGATTTGAGTGATGTTGGTAACAATGTTGATACAGGGATAACAACATCAACTCCAGCTGCCGCAAAATCAGATTCTAATCCAAGTGTGGAGAATCCAGCTGAACCCATTGACCTGAATCAGAGAAATATTCCTTCAAGAATTCAGAAGAATCATCCTATGAGACAAATCATTGGAGATCTCGATGAAAGAACTACAAGAAAATAACAAATAAACTTCAAAGAGATGGTAAGGTTTGTTTGCTTGTTTACGAATTGTTCTAAAACTCGAGAATCTTTGTATTTTTCCAAAACAGAGCCCAAGCGAGTAGAGGATGTTCTTAAGGCCGAGTATATTGCAGCTGGAAGTTCTTGTACACAGTTATTGTGGATGAACCAAATGATAGACGACTACGGTTTACATAGAAGAACATTGACTGTGCTTTGTGAAAATTCCAGTGCCATTGATATCTTGAAAAATCTGGTCCAGCTTTCTCGAATCAAACACATTGACATAAGGTACCACTTTATTCGAGATTTGGTTGAGAGGAAGATAGTTAGCCTTGAGCATATAGGACCAGTCAATCATCTTGCTGACATCTTCACGAAGGCATTAGATTACGAGACCTTCTCTCGTTTGAGAAGAGATCTCGGTATGTGCATTGTCTAACCAATGTTGGTTTGTGATGTTGTGACACCTCTTATCAACATCAGTCACAACATGTGTATACTTTTGCATGCATTTTTTATCTTTCTTTTCATACATAATCATAATGCATTAAGTTTGATTGAAAGTGCAATAAGGTCCTGTGTTGCAATAAAAGTAATGGCAAAAAGAACCAACCTCTTCAATTAGGTGATTGTGGGATTTATCCGCAGAAACAGGTTTTCTCCCAGGTCCAAAAACAAGAGGTTTTTAACAGCAATTGCTGAAGATTAAAAGATTCCAATCCCTTCAAGGATGAAGAAAATCTGGATACAAAATGATCCAATCTTTAAATATTAGCTTCTTGAGAGATCTTGACGTAGTCATTAACTTGGGTTAAGGGGTAAATTTCCATTGACTTCACCTGAGGCAATGTTGGTTTATAATGTTGTTAGCAATAAAAAGCAACATTGGATCAAGTCACTGAAATCATAAAGTGTTCTATTTTAACCTTTTAGGTAATGATTTTTAGGCATCCCGTAGGACATTCATACTTTGTGAAGATGCCATCTTGCTGTGCGTTCTGTTGTTTGTGCTCGTGTATATCTTGAATTCTCTTAATCTTTTTTTGAATCTTGCTAACCGCGTGTTTCAGTGGTGTTATAATCGGAGGATTGGACAGGTAATAAGAGGTTAATTTGCCGAGTGAAAATTGCTTTGCAAAGAATTTGTTCAACTATGGTGATGGTTTATAAAAATCTAGCTCTATCTCGGTTTTAATTTGTAGTTGGGATTTGTGGTTTTTATTTACAAAATTGAGATGATGGAGTAGTTGAGTTGAGATCGTGTGTCTTATTTTGAGAAAGAGTTGGGGAGTTATTTTCTTAATTTTACTTTTTCTTTCTCCAAATTTTACTGCCTACGACACTCGATTTTTTGTTTGTAGTTATTTTCAATCTCTTACAGGATATCGAATTCATCCAAAGAGAAAAAAAAAGAAGAAGTCCAAATCTGCTGTGTCAGCTGATGTTGGTTCTGGTGTTGTGACACTGAAACCACCATCCCCCACAGTCTTGTCTCTCCTCCAAGCTTCAATTCTGACAATATTCCATCTGTCAGTGCACCAATGTCAACTTTTGCCTCCGACCACTCTGCTAGCTCTGATGAGGCTCCGTCTCAAGCCGTCGAGATTGAAGACATGGAACCAATCTCCACGAGGTTCTTGGCGAGTGAAGCTGGAGAGCTGTTATTTGGATTTCAAAATCGAGGCATGATTGCTGAGCGTTGAATCCCCCATTGGTATTTTCGTAAAGCAGAACCTGATTACCTTCTTTAGGCACCAAGGCGCCTCTTCGAGCTGGTGTCATGTATGATGTTGGTTCTGGTATTCCCAACATCAGTACCAACATGGTTCATTTTTCTGCTCCGTTTGTCCGAGCCCAGTTTACTTTGTTTGATAATCAGGTTGCACAGCACCAGGCGCTTCGGGACTCGTTTGTTGAGGTCCTTTTGCTTTCAGAACAAAAATGGGGAGAAGAGTGTAGAGACGCTGGTTCGTTTTTGTTTGTTTTCAACATTGGATACTTCATTTAGGGGGAGTTTCTAATGTAGGGGGAGTTTCTAATTCAGGGGGAGTTTTTACTCTTTTGATTATTTTCATGCGTCTTGGGTATTTTGTCCAGAAAGGCAAAAGAGGGAGATTGTTGAGGAATTAATTCTTGGAAATAATTCATTTTTTGTTATTTGCCTTTCTTGGGAACAAAATAAGTTAGAAAACTAGATTTAGGAATATATTGTGTTTCCTAGTTCATGTACAAGACTTTAATTATTCCTAAATTGTGATTAGGATTTATTTTTAGGTATTTACCAAGTTTAGGATTTTAGAATTGTCTATTTAAGACAAAGAATCCTAAAGCTTGTACATACGAATTTTAAGCACGGGATTTGGAGAGAAGGACGACGCAAGACGCACGGCAAAGCAAGGAAGAACACGAAGAACTACTTGGAGCCATTGATCGAGATTAACAAGCTCTTCGAAGTTGCGTGACCGACGGAGAAGATCTTGTCATTCCGGCAACAAGTATTTAGTATCAAGTTTATTGATATTTAGTTTTCATATATTACTTTATATTTTTGTATTAAGCGTGAACAAAAATTCAATATAGTTTTCGGGTTTGTACACCCAAGTTCACAAGTACTTTTACTTGTGAACTGAATTTGTTCAATCGTGTTCTCGTATTTTAATTTCGCTGCATATATTTATTTTACTCTGGTCGATGTTGTTAACCAGTGTTGTTAAACATTGAATAACAATATCGTAAAACTGTGAATTATTCTTAAAATCATAGACCTTCTAATTTTATAGTATAATTATTATCTTAAAAAATTGGGAGATTTGAAACATGAAAGAAAATCATATTGTGTTCTACTTTAAATTATATTATTGTGCTAGTTAATTGTGATGATTTTCAGCTGTTGACTGCTATAGAAAATGTTTGTAACTACATAAAAAGTGACTACTCCTATCTTCTCCCAATTCCTGCACATGGATTTATTAAAGCTTGCTTTCTCTAATTAAAAAGAAAAGTGATTCTTGCATTTCTGGATGACTAATGGTTTTGATAACCAAATATTTATAATACTAATTTGATAATAATATTTATAGATTATACTTGACTCATTATGAGAAAAACTAGATATTCCAACAAGAATATAAAGTTGATGATGTTCTAGACACCATTTTGTCATCGGAGGAGAGGGACGCAACAAGTGTAAAATGGCCAAAGGTACTCTTGACAACTTTTATTTAATATATATATATTTCATTGGAGCTTCTTTTTCGAATAATAATAATAAAAAAACTTAAAACTCAGATAATGACACATGAAGTTTATGATTTTAGTTTTATTTTTATAAAACGTTTTTTTTTTATAAAGTATGTCACATTTTTATAGTTTTTTCTAATCTAGTAGTCAATACACATAGCTTTTTTCTTTTTTTTTTTTTATGTTTTCTTCCATGGTATCCATTAATTGGCAAATTACTTAGGTTACATAAGTTGCGTATTTTGATGCTTTTTTTTTTCTTTCAGATCCATAAATATATTTGGGTGAATAATAATATTGGTTTAATTAGTTAATTGTATATGTCATATGTTGACTAAATATACTTTACAAGTTTAGTTTATATGTGGCTTTTTTTTTGGATGATTCAGGTTTATTTGGGGTTTATTTGTGTTTTTTTGTGTGTTTTAATAATTATGGCAGCTTATGTTTTTATATAATGGTTTTCTTTGGGTTTATTTCTTGTATCAATTCATCGACAATCATACATGTGTAAAGTAATATGAATGAATCTATAATTGATGAATTTATAATTGAGTTTTCTTTGGTCCTATTTTCTTGTGCACCATCATTGTAATATGATGGGATAATTTTTTTTGCCCCTCAATGCATGCAATTTTTTTCACTTTGTTCCCTAAGTATTTTTTTGTTCCACCTTACTCCCTGATGTACAATAATTTTCGACGTTATTCCCCAAACTTTATTTTCGGCGAAATATTCCTTCTAGATTCCATCAACGGGCAGGCGGGGGGTAAAGTGCGAAAAATCTCATAGTTTGGGGGGCAAATTAAAATAATATAAATATTAAAATTTTGTTTTAAAATTTTATATTTGAAAAAAATATATAATTTTTATCTTATACTCACACACACACAAAGTTGTCAATACAATTCCAATTTTTAAGAAAAAACCATTAAAATCTCCAATTAATATTTATAATTTTCTAAATATAAATATTGTCAATACATCTTTTATATTATTAATTTTGAAACACATGACTAATTATTATGTCAATTATTATGATACCAAAAATAAAATTATCATTCGATATTATTATTTGTACAAAAGTGTGATTAAATACTATATTAATCATGAGTACATTAATTATTATATAATGTTGAGGAATTTATTCTTGATAATAATTTCTATTTTGTTATTTGCCTTTCTTGGGCACAAAATAAGTTAGGAAACTAGATTTAGGATAATATTATGTTTCCTAATTTATGCACAAGACTTTAATTATTCTTAAATTGTGTTTAGGATTTGTTTTTAGAATTTTACCAAATTTAGGATTTTAGGTTGTCTATTTAAGACACAAGAACTCCTAATACTTGGACAGACTTTACGCACGGTTTTTTGAGAGATCAAGACGCACGGAATTCTTGAGAGAAGGACGCAAGACGCAGAGAAGAAGAACACGAAGAAGTGATATCTACTTGGAGCCAACGTTCGTGATAAACACGATCTTTGAAGTTGCGTGACCGACGAATAAGATCTTGCCATTCCGACAACAAGTATTTAGTATCAAGTTTCTTGAAATTTAGTTTTCATATATTACTTTATATTGTGTATTGAACTTAAAAAGACAGTAATATAGTTTTCGGGTTTGTAAACCCAAGTTCACAAGTATTTTTACTTGTGAACTGAATTTGTTTAATCGTGTTCTCGTATTTTAATTTCCGCTGCATAAATTTAATTTACTATGGTCGATGTTGTTAACTGATGTTGGTAACATTGATTAACAACATCGTGAATGTGAGAATTATTCTTTTATCCATAAACCTTCTAATTTTACAATTGGCATCTAGAGCGGGTTACTTAACATCTTAAGTATTGATCCTTATTTTTAGGTGCTATGGATGCTCAAGGCAACCCGAGGCCTTTAGTCCTTAATGGTGAGAATTACTCTCTCTGGAAATAGAGAATGAGGTGGCACTTGAAGAGCATGGATGAACGTGTTTGGAAGACCGTCCTTGTTGGATGGGAAAAGCCACGTGTCACGGATGGTGAGGGCGATACCATTCCCAAGAAAGAGGAAGATTGGACTGCTGACGAAGCAACTGCTGCAAATTAGAACTCTAAATGCATCAACGCCTTGTGTGGCTATGTAGATGCAAGCTACTATCGAATCATCAAGAATTGCGAGTCAGCAAAGGATGCATGGGACGCACTCCAAAGGGTGTGTGAAGGAACAGCAAGCGTGAAGAAATCCAGACTAAGAATGCTCTTGTCCACATTCGAGGCTATGAGAATGGATGAGAAAGAATCAATCATGGACTACTCTGTGAGATTGTCGGAAATAACAGAGGAGTGCAGAGAGCTGGGTGAGCCCATAACTAATTCCCGTCTTGTATGAAAATTCCTAAGATCCATTACGAAGAATTATAGCATGAAGGTGGTGGCAATAGAAGAATCCAAGGATGTTGATAACATCGATTTCAACACCTTAGTTGGAAACCTCAAGCAATACGAGATGGAACACGTCACCTCTAGCTCAAAAGAGAAGAATGTTGCTTATTTTTCTGATTCAATTGCAGTCGATGATGAGGAATTCGATTTTAATGGGATTATTAAAAGGATGGAGTCGACTACTCTCGAAGAAGATGAACTGGCCCTTGTGACTCAACGCTTCAACAAATTCTTGAAGAAGAAGAACAATTCTGGAAGCTCAAACACAAGAAACAGGACACAGACATCCACTCCAAAGTTTACTGGACGTACTCTTCCACGATCTCGGTCCACAAATTCAATTTCCAATGTGTCAAGTTCTACAAAACCACTCAACGAGATACAATGCCACGAATGCAAAGGTTGGGACATTACAAGAATGGTGTCCCAACACTCTTAGAAAGAAAAGCATGGTCGCTACTGACTTTACTGAAGACTTCAATGATTTCGAGTCAATTGATCCAGTCCCAGCCTTATTCACTCATGTTGTTTGGGACGACAATATCCATGTTGGTTTGCTTGCAAATAACATCGTGTGCCTGAATGCCGAGACCACTGACTATTATGAGGAATACGAGCAGCTGAGTGTTGACCACAAGAAATTGTTTGTCAGTTGGAGTAAACAGGTACTCAAAGCAAAAGATCTCGCAAAAGAAGTAGAGAAGCTAACCAAGGAAAAGGAGGATCAGCTTGAAATTATTGTCCGATTGGAAACATCTCTCACCAAGAAGGATGCCGAGCTTGAAAAGATTAGGAACGGACTGACCACTATTCGAGAAACCATTTCAAATCTGAATAAAGGTAAGACAAAGCTTGATGAAATCTTGGAAATTAGCTTTCCAGAGACCTCAAAGCATGGAATAGGTTTCAAACAGAGTCAACCTACACAAGTGTCGAGTCAAGAACGAAAATCTTCCAAACGCCACAAGAAAAGGAGGAGACATTTTGTGTGTCATTATTATGGAGAACCAGAGCACATTCGGCCCTTTTGCTGGAAGATCATTGGTGAGAGAAGACATTTTTAGAGAACAAATGTGTCTGTCAAGTCCAATGTTGGTAACCGCGCTACCAACATCAATACCAACATCAGATACAAACAAGTGTGGGTCAAGAAAAACAGTGTCAAGTGCAATATGATCCATACCTCCCTAAAGTCTCTTGTCCCTGGAGCCTGGTATTTTGATAGTGGATGCTCGAAGTATATGACAGGCTCCGAAGAATTGCTTTCCAACATTTTCAGATTTAGAGGTGGAAAAGTGAAGTGTGGAGGAGGCGCAAATGGCCAAATTGCTGGCCAAGGTACTCTCCATGTTCCTGGCGTTGTAACATTGGAAAATGTGCTGCTAGTAGAAGGACTTACTGCAAATTTGATCAGCATAAGTCAATTGTGCAACGGAGGGTTCAGCGTTAAATTCAACCGTGAAAAGTGTGAAGTTTATGAGGAGAATGGATCGTGTATTCTCACCGGGAAAAGGACTTTAGATAATTGCTACCAGATTCATAGTGATGCCTTTTGCAGGTTGTCCCAATTTAGTGATGCTGAGCTATGGCATCAAAAGTTTGGACATGTCAACTGCAAGATGATGGACAGGTTGATCAAGGAAGAAGCTGTGAGTGGACTGCCTAAGCTCAACACCAAGATCATTCCAGTGTGCGAGGCATGCCAGAAAGGGAAATAGGTCAGGGTGCCACATCCAGTCCAATAAAGTCTCACTACATCATCTTGCTTTAAATTGCTTCACATGGATCTCATGGGACCACTTGAGGTTGAGAGCCTTGGTGGTAAGAGATATGTTTTCGTCATTGTTGATGAATTTTCTAGGTTTACTTGGGTAGAATTTCTAAAAGAAAAATTTGAAACGTTTGAGGCTTTCAAAAAACTTGCAAAGAAACTATGTGTAAGATTTAATGTGAAAATTGTTAGGATTAGAACTGATCACGGAAAGGAATTTGAAAACGCATCTTTTCTGAAATACTGCAATTCTGAGGGTATTAGTCATGAATTTTCTTCTCCAATTACCCCACAACAAAATGGTATAGCTGAACGTAAGAATAGAACTCTAGCAGAGATGACTAGAACTATGCTCATTTCTAATGGGATAGCTAAACGATTTTGGGCTGAAGCAATGAACACTGCATGTCATATCACAAATAGGGCTTATTTTAGACTAGATTCATGTGCAACTCCCTACGAATTATTAATTGGGAAGAAACCAAACTTGAGCTATTTTCATGTTTTTGGATGTATTTGCTATGTTCTTGACGATATAAATCATCTTGCTAAACTTGACTCAAAAATTGATAAGTGCATTTTCATGGGATATTCCCAAAATAGTCATGCATATATGTTGTTTAACCTTCGAACTCGAAGTATGTTTGAGTCAGTAAATGTCAAGTTTGATGATCTAACGAGCGGAGTTAAGCCTGTCGAGGATAATGATCTGGTTTATGATCAAAACCCTCAAGGTAGTGTCACTCCTACTTCAGTTGATGGTGCAGGTATTGACAACAAAGATGCAGCTGCTGAACTCAGAGATTTTAGTGATGTTGATAACCATGTTGATACTGGGATACCAACATCGGTACCAACATCGAGCCAAGTTGCATCTGATTCTGATTTAGAGGAAGAAGATCCAGCAGATCCCATTAATCTTCATCAAAGGGACATTCCATCTAGAATCCAGAAAAACCACCCCGTGGGTGAACCAAATGATTGAGGACTACGGTCTGCACAGTAGTATCTTGACGGTGGATGAACCAAATTATTGAGGACTACGGTCTGCACAGTAGTATCTTGACGGTGTTGCGTGACTATTCCAGTGCCATTGACATCTCTAAAAATCCAGTCCAGCATTCTCGAATAAAACACATTGACATAAGGTACCACTTCATTCGAGACCTAGTTGAGAGGAAGATTGTTAGCCTTAAACATATTGGAACTGATAATCAGCTGTCTGACATCTCACGAAGGCATTAGATTATGAGACCTTCTCTCTTTTGAGAAGAAATCTCGGTATGTGCATTGTCTAAACAATGTTGGTTCTTGATGTTGTGACACATCTTATCAACATCAGTCACAACATCTGTATAATTTTGCATGCATTTTTATCTTTCTTTTCATACATTATACTAATGCATTGAGTTTGATTGAAAGTGCAATAAGGTCCTCTGTTGCAATAAAAGTAATGACAAAAGAACCAACCTCTTCGAAATTAGGTGATTGTGGGACTTGCCCGCAGAAACTGGTTTTCTCCCAGGTCCAAAAACAAGAGGCGTTTAACAGCAATTGCTGAAGATTAAAAGATTTAAATCCCTTCAAGGATGAATAAAATCTGGACTCAAAATGCTCCATTCTTTAAAAATTACCTTCTTGAGAGATTTTGACGTAGTCAATAACTTGGGTTAAGGGGTAAGTTTCCATTGACTTCACCTAGGGCAATGTTGGTTCATAATGTTGTTAGTAATAAAAAGCAACATTAGATCAAAACACTGAAATCATAATGTGTTCTATTTTAACCTTTTAGGTCATGATTTTTAGGCATCCCATAGGACATTCATACTTTGTGAAGATGCCATCTTGTTGTGCGTTTTGTTTCTTATGTTTTTGTCTTGCTTGAAATCTCTTAATTTTGTTTTGAATTGAGCTAACCAAGTATTTCAGTTGAGTTATAATCGGACGGCTGGACAGGTAATACTGAGGTGAATTTGGTGAGTGAAAATTAACATTGCACAAGATAGGTACAACTGTGATGATGGTTCATTAAAATCAGCTTTGTATTTTCGGTCTATTTTGTAGATTAAGTTGTGAAATTTTATTTTTTAAAAAAAATAATGGATTATGGAAAGAGATAGTGGGATAAGTTTTGTGATCACGTAACCTTATTATAGGAGGAGTGGCGCTTTTTACATGGAAACAAAAATCGTGCTTTTAAGCTTAAAAAATCAGCCGGTGATTTTTTTTGGGAATTTTCCTTTTATTTACCTTCTCTCTCCTTGTGTGCAACGGTCACTTTTTCGGGGGATAAAAAGCTGATTCTTTTTTACCGTTTGCTCACTATTCCAAACCCCTTTCGAATTACAACTCTCAGAATCCTTACTCCTCTCAAATTCTCTCGATTTTTTGTTTCTTGGTTGTGTGTTTCTGTGAGATTTTGCAGGATGACCAGCTCTCCACCGCCGTCTGTCCCAGAACTGCCAGAAGAGGTTCGCCGCTCCGGCGACCAGGTCCCGCTGCCGTTCCCAAAAATTGGTGGCCTCGATATTCGTGAGGAGATTGGTGGTGGTAGTTCTTCAAACCCACCACTATCAACATCACCACCACAATCGCCTGCGCCTGTTTCTCTCGCTACCGTGCCTGTTCCATCGTCGGTCGATGCTATGCTGGTTGCTCAAGTGTTCCCTGGACAGCCCGGGAATGAAATTGACGTCGATAATCCCCCCGATTTAGCTTTTGTGGCTGAGACCTTTGGCCGCATGGGGAACCCAACTTTGAAGCGGTCTAGGCGATTGCGCAACATACCGCCCGACGTTGTGCCGCCTGCGGTCCTAAAAAGCAAGACTGGTCCGCGTCGCCACGTGCCTATCGAACACATGAATCTCCAAGAGGATGTTGTTGTGGAGTCTGACCCTGATGATCATGATTTTGAGCCTACTGCTCCGATTGCCGGAGATGTGGCGCCGTCTGCTTCTGCTCCCAGTCTACCGGAGAAGAAAAGGTTTACCCGCCGGAAACAGCTTGTACGTAAGGCCGACAGGAGATCCAGCCTGACGAAGGACAGTTTCTCTCCCAACCAGGCAAAGGTCAAAGTTTCTCCTGGATCAACTGCTACTGAGTACTCCTCGCCCCCTTACACTGTACTGGACTTTATCACCGGTGAGGTTATAAGTTCTGCTAAGCCACTTGCCGATGATCCCCCGCCGTCTCCAGTTCGTGCTGCTACGCCTGAATTTGACGATGTGCCCTTGAAAGATGTTCTTACTACTTGTAAAGAGGACAAGAAGAAAAGGAAGGCTGCTGAGAAGGATGATGTTGCTAGTCGTGTTGGTACCTCCTTACCAACATCGCATCGCTCGCAGTCTGTTTCGCCCTCCCGCACTGCTTCCGTTCCAAGAACCATTCCTGCTTCCTCGCCGCCCTCATCTAATGCATCGGCTCCATCCAGGTCCTCTTCGGGACCAGCTACTCCTATGCCCGAGCTTGAGGACATGGTGCCCTTTTCGGAGAGACTCATCACTGCCGAGGCTGCTGAGCTATTTGATGCCTACCAGAGTCGACATATGATTGTCGATAAATGAGTTCCGATTGAACTTTTTGAGAAACACAATCTCATTGCCTATCTTCGACACAAAGGTATGTATTCCACCGTCTCCACGGCCATGCCTTTTGTGCGTGATGTTGTTGTCGAGTTCTTTGCCAATTTGTTACCCTCTATGGTTGATTTGGAGTAAGTCAATTATGGGAAGGTGTTTATACGTGGCAAAGTGTTGTCATTCATCCCTGAGTTAATTGATGAGTTTTATGGTACTGAGTCTTACCGGGGTGACTCGACGGTGGATGATATGAATGAGGTAGTTAAGTTTCTGTCTGGTGGGATGGTTAATTCTTGGTTTGAGCAGCTTCCTAGCACCCGTCTTTCATCTCTTCATTCTATTTTGCATAAGCTTGCCATTTTAATTGGGTCCCCTCCAAAAACACAACCTGTGTTACGCGACCTCAGGCCCAGTTCTTGTTTCGTCTTGGGAGAGGGATCACATTTAGTTTTGGTCAGCATGTTTTTGATATTATCACTAAGTTTTCCACCGCGAAGTCTGTGGCATCGTTGTGTTTTCCGTATTTGATTTTCAGTTTGTTAGAGAAACAAGGCTTACAGCTTGGTCCCGAGGATGTGCTCACGGGTGAGGCTAAGTGGTTTGCCTTGCGCAATCAGCATGTTACCGGTGCCCGAGTTATTGATTTGCCCTGGCAGGCGCCTGTTTTGGCCGATGTTGCTAGTGATGTTGGTACGAGCAATCCCAACTTGGTCAATATTTCTGCCCAGGTTCTTCGTGCACATGTGGCTTCTATAGATTTGCAGATGAAACAGCTTAAGGCTCTTCGCACCTCTCTTTTGGAGGCCCTTTCCCTTTCTGGTTAAAAAGGGGGAGAGGAAGTTGACGCAAACATAGGGAGAGACAATGCTGATGGAGCAGATGAAGATGTTGCTGATGTTGCCGAGAATGAGAATGCTGCTGCCGCTGATGCTGAAGATGTTATTGCTGCCGAAGCCTTGGCAAGCCTTGCTCAAGAGAAGAGGCGGAAGCGAATTCGAGCGCGCAACAAGGCTTTGAAGAGAATGATGAAAATGAGGGAGAAGAAGAAGAGGAAGAATAGTGGTGAAGGAACTTCGACGTTCAAAGAGGATTCGAAGTCAATAAGTTCCTTTACTCTGTTTGTTTTGTGAAGTGTTTGTTATTTTGAACAATGTTGGTTTGTAATGTTGGTTTGAATTTTAACAACATTGGGTGTTTTGTTTAGGGGGATTTTTCTATCTTAGGGGGAGTTAGTATTTTTTTTCATTTGTGTTTGCGTCTTAGTGTTTTGTCCAGAAAGGCAAAAGGGGGAGATTGTTGAGGAATTTATTCTTGACAATAATTCCTATTTTGTTATTTGCCTTTCTTGGGCACAAAATAAGTTAGGAAACTAGATTTAGGACAATATTATGTTTCCTAGTTTATGCACAAGACTTTAATTATTCCTAGATTGTGTTTAGGATTTGTTTTTAGAATTTTACCAAGTTTAGGATTCTAGGTTTTCTATTTAAGACACAAGAACTCCTAATACTTGGACAGACTTTACGCACGGATTTTTGAGAGATCAAGATGCACGGAATTCTTGAGAGAAGGACGCACGACGCAAGACGCAGAGAAGAAGAACACGAAGAAGTGATATCTACTTGGAGCCAACGTTCGTGATAAACAAGATCTTTGAAGTTGCGTGACCGACGAAGAAGATCTTGCCATTCCGGCAACAAGTATTTAGTATCAAGTTTCTTGATATTTAGTTTTCATATATTACTTTATATTGTGTATTGAACTTAAAAAGAAAGTAATATAGTTTTCGGGTTTGTACACCCAAGTTCACAAGTATTTTTACTTGTGAACTGAATTTGTTTAATCGTGTTCTCGTATTTTAATTTTCACTGCATAAATTTAATTTACTTTGGTCGATATTGTTAACTGATGTTGGTAACATTGATTAACAACATCGTGAATCTGAGAATTATTCTTATATCCATAGACCTTCTAATTTTACATATAAGATTATAATTATCGAATGATTAATATAATTAAAATCTTATAACATTAATTATTCATTTTTAAAGATTATTGTGCACCTTAGCTTCGTGCAATTGGTGGTCATTGAAACTCTGAAATTATGCTATTAAAATTTGGGGAGCAATTTTTGCATTTTGAGGACAAATTTAACTATTTCGAAGATTCATGATGATAACACTGATGACATTTTTCTTTTATTTTTTGGGTTGGACATTTTGGGATTATTGTAGTTTCCTGAGTACATTTTTATGGATAGCTTATTCTAATTTCTCATGACTTTTTTGTCGTTCTTGAATGGTTTTTACCATTTTTGAAGCAGCAATTGGTTCAAAGCTTTCAACAGTTGTTGCTTTACATTTGTTGCCTTATTAACTATGAAGAAACCATTGGTTCCAGCAGAAAGTTGCTACTTGAAGCATCAATCGTTCGGTATTTCTCGCAACCCCCACTTTTGTTGCATAGACAATTGAATTCGTCCTATATTTATTGTTATCGAATTTTGATTTCCTGAATTCTGTTAAATGAATAGCATGGTTTTATATGCGTTTATAGATTTGTGTTTATGTTTGAGTGGAGTAATACTCATATTTATAGCTCTTTCAGAAGCTCCTACGTAGAATTTTAATTTTACTTTTATATGACTATTATCTTTATTTAATTAAATTTTCTGAATAATTATTATGTTGAGACATTTTCTGGATCATGAACCGTAATGTTTGATAATTATTAAGGTTTTATAATTTTATAAAATTATTTTAAACTCTGTTTAATGTAAACTGCAAAATTATCCAGAGCTCTCTTTGTTGGGTAATTATTAAAGTTTATTTATCTCGTTCTATCAGAGGTAGACATGCGAATTTGGTAATTTACGATTTATTTAATTTTTTGCGCATTTCTTATGGTGATTCAATCCGTGGATGAATAGTTCTCCATGAAATTTTGTTCAAACATGTGTTTCACCAAATCATACTTTCAGCTTTATTTTTATTTTCAATTTGCATGACTAAATGAGCTTCCAAATTGATAATCGTTGGTGTAACAGATTGATTTATGTTCAAACCCATATAACTTTTTTTGGTTGGTGCAACAGATTAGCTTTTTTGCTCGACTAAATGGTCTCCAGGTTTCCGAAAATTCTACGATCGAATCGGCAACATTTGCTACACCTTCATGCTTCATGTTTTAATTTTTTTCCATAATCGTCAAGGGTCCCTACTTAAATAAAACAAAAAACTCAAGGACACCATGGATGTGTTAAGGGTTCCTACTTTTTTTTTCATTTAAATCTTCTAATATGACGAACGATTCTTTTTTTTTTTTTTGTCATATTTTATGTTATATTATTATTTATTGTTTGCTTCATGGATCTAGGATGAACAATAAGAAGCAAATACTTCTATACACCTCTTTTTGTTTCTTAGAGATTTATATTCGTTCTTTTTAATCGTGATTTATACTTACAGCGAGTGGAGAAGGTTGAGAGCAACAGATAAATAAAGAAAAAAAACTCCTATATTGTGGTTTTTTCAGTTCGCATGCGAATTTCTTTATTTTGTTTAATTAATATTAATTTGTTATTTTTGTTATATTTTTTTTTTCAAATCACAGGGTTGCAAAATATTGTTTTTATTTGATTGGACTAATTTCAAAGATCTTATTTATATTTTGTTCAGATTGTTAAAGTCGGCTTTACTTAGTTTAAAGAGTTTATAACAGTTCGAGGTGCATCTACAATTTCTTTGGATACAATCTTTGTTTCAATCCTTTTATTTTGTTTTTTTTAATTGTGAATTCAACTTTTGTTCGAATCCAGTGACTTTGAAGAAGTGAAGGTACATATCTTAAAGAAGAAATTAAATATTTAATCAATATATGAAATGTGGTGTTTTGAAAATTACAAGGATACAAGTTTGGGAGTTGAATTTAGTGGCCATTTTTAATGAA
>BMAC01000400.1:214800-232300 GCA_014905375.1 Phtheirospermum japonicum | reverse complement strand
TTTTAAACTAGACTGTAATTATGAGATTGCTATACTCAAATCATGTAGTTACTTGATTTTCTAAATATTCTTCATGGTGATGACGCCCCAGTTGGAGGATCCTTTACCATTCATTATTAGGTCCACCATTGTGTACGGTATATCACACACCTAGAGATGAATATTTAATACAACGAAAATGTACATTTTTTGATTGAGACTACCTCTTGTTATATTTATATTATGAAAATTGTATATTTATCACATTGAAATTTATAATTATCAAATTGGAGATGATTAATATATATATATATATATATATATATATATATATATATATATATATATATAATAAAGATTGATATTTAACATAATGGAGATGCACTTTTATCACAATGAAGATGAACATTTTACCAAACAGACATGAACATTTATATTCCAGGGAATACGAACATAAATGTACATTTAACACAGTAATGATGAAAATTTATCACAACAAATTATAAAAACTTATTTTCATGAATATGTACATTTACCATACTCAACATGTTCTTTCTACCCAAATGTATGGTATAACACACCCGGGTGTACCTAATAATTTTCCATTCTTGACTCAGTTGGCCTCTTGTCCTATGGGGTCACATTGGATCCCTGTTTAGTAATGGATCTAGACTTATTATTTGAGAGGACTCGTGGGCCTCTTAAAGCTTTTGGGCTGAGGCGATTGGGCTTAGTCAATGAATTAATACTAGTCAATAATTTATATATATATATATATATATATATATATATATATATATATATTCCATCTAGACCAAAAGATGAATATTATATCCCAACTAATCCAAATCAAAGTCTATATTCCCACTAACTCCAATTAAACTCCTCTCGTACCATATTAACCCTATTATCAAACCGGACTAAAAATAGAATCCCGAAATCAATGCATAATCCATCTTTCTCACACATCCTCTGGCCCATTTTCTTTTTTCCATTTAGGATTTCTCTTTGTTGAGGAAGAAAATAGGTGAAATCAAGAACAAATTTGGAAAAATTGTTCATTTGGCGCGCTTGTTCCACCTATTCACACTCGATTTCGAACTATATGTTTTGGGTAGTAGTGTTTCAAACTTTTATTCGTTGGATTAAGGTTTTTAACAACCATTTTGTCGAAGAACCATAGAAAAGATGGCGAGCAAGACGAGTTTGAAGACCATTCGTAAGTACTTTCTGGCTGAATAGGGTAGTATGAGATTCACAGTTGATTTTTTATTGTAATACTATAATTTTTTATTTGCAGGACCATTAAATCTCATAAATTCCGACTATATATTGGGGATAGTATGTAATTTGTAATTGACATTCATAGATATTAATCGATATAGTGTAGGAGTATGCAAGACTTTTTTATGGATTTGATGGTTATGGGTTTTTTCTGTTAAACCTTTATATTTTAGTTTCGTATTTTTGAAAACATCTCAAAGTAGTATGCAATTTAATTTTTGTTTTTTGTTTGGTGGAAAAGGTACACACCAGTATGTCATTTTTCAAAGTAATTAGATATTTCAGGCTACACTAATATGCTATTGAAAACTACCCTATCTCAGATAATAATAATAATAATAATAATAATAATAATAATAATAATAATAATATAACAATGAAGTTCTGAATATGAATTTGGTATTTTTGAATCACATATTGTTGGAAGAATTTTGTAGTTTAAAACTTGGTAGTTTGCAATAAGTAGTTTACAACTTCATATTGGTTTTGAAAAATAGGGTAGTATGAAAGTTCTTTTTGGTCTTGCTGGTTTCTTAAATTTCAAAAATTAGTTGGTATATCTGTTTGGTTACAAAAGTACACCAGTATGTCATTCTTCAATGTACTTACATATTTCATATTACACTAATATACAACTACAGAATACCCTATCTCCGAGAAAATGGAGCTTTGGGAAATGATTTGGTAGTTTAAAATTTGCATATTGATAGAATTATTTTGTAGTTTATGATATCTAGTTTACAATTTGGTAGCTTTCAATAGGCAGGTTAGAATTGTTGCAATTATTTGGTAGTATGGAATGTATAGCTAGTTCACAATTTGGTAGTAACCTTTTATACAATTTTTGCATGAATTCAGAAATTACGTGCTATTTTTTTTATCTTGTTGCAGTTGAGCTGACTTGATTTAGTATGAGATGAAATAGTACCACTATTATAATTCATTATAAATCATAACATAATAACTCTTTGAAAACCAAAAAAGGCATTTGATTAATGTTTGCACCCAAATCACAAAGCACATTATCAAATAAGTTTTCCCCCATAACGCAAGCAATCACAAAACTTCTCGTATCTTTACACTTTAGAAGGAGCTTCTTTTGAATTATTACACTACACTCTTTGGTGAGACTCACCATTTCATACTCTCCAAGCTTTCTTTTCTTAGAAATCACTTCCTTCAAGAATTTTGCGTAGCTAAGCATCTGTTTCAACACATCAACAAGAGAGATATCAATATCGATTATTCTAAAAATATCTAAGAATTAAGCAAATTGATTTTCCAAAATTTTCTTTTATACTCACTTTGGAAAAGGTAAATAAGTAGAAGATATAAGAGAAGTAGAGTTAGATATTGGCTTCTTAACCCCTTTTTCTTTCCCGTTTGTAGTTATTCCTCATCAGTTTGTTCATAAACTCCTTTCTTCATCTTTGAAATTATTTTGAGTGCAGAACCCAGTGCCTTCAGATCTTCATACTCAGTACCACTCCTCAAATGAGTGGCTTTGCATTATTCTTGAGGTTTAGTTTCTTCCTCAACCTTCACTTACTTTTGTTGGTTTCCAATGATGTTCACCAACTAAGATATTTTTGTTTTAAGAGATGTCGTATGAGTACCAATTTTCTCAAACTATGATTTTGTTCCACCCAATTTTCTCAAACTATGATTTTCTCAAACTATGATTTTGTTGCGAATAACTCTTCCATGCTCGGTTTTTTTGCTCTTATTAGCTATAGAAAAATCATGTGGTGACTTGAGTTCTTTGTTAGGATTTTAGTGTGAGAGGTTTGGATGACTTCTCATCCCTGGATGATTTTGGTTTCCTCTATAAGCGTTGTCAAAGTTTCTAAGATTTATAAAATTCATGTCTTCAACCATTTCATGTATGGTAACTCCACTTTCTTGGCATATAGGATCTTCCGAGCTCGGAGACATCATCATGTCCATTTTTATACTCATGTCCATCATGTATGCTGCAAACATGGTCATTTGACTCATTGTCGCTCATCGTTGAATGTTTCCTCCAAGAGTATCATCTGAAGATTTTGAGAATTTTCACCAATTGTGCATTCGGGTATTCACTTGCACCTTCATTGAATTGGTCATGTTACACCATGGAAAGTAAGCATGTAGATAACTCCAAGTTTTCTACTTATATTGTTGGATCAATTACTTCTCTATATATTCAGTTACTTCCAGTTGAAGCATTTCCCGAATAGATAGTTGTGGTGGCGTTGGAGGCTGAAATTGAAAATGCGATGATTGAAATTGCAATTATAGATGTTGGATTTATTTGTTCACATCGAACGGTGGCATTGCCATCTTTTATCTCACCACTTGATAGTACACTCACTCCAAAATTTAGAATATAACGAGTGTATAAATTAAAACTAATTTATCAATTATATTATTACCAAATTAAACCTAATGGTCCCCAAAAAAAGCGTTAAAAACTATACCTCTCCTTTTTAGGGATTGGTTCGAGTTATAAAGCCTTGTTCGTTTATATACTCTACCTAACCGCAAGTGTACGATGTAGATGTTATACAAGGAGAAAGTTCGAATCCCACAAGTATCATATAATAATTTTATGTTGATAAGTAATATAATACAGATAATGTAATTTCATTTAAATTATAGAGAATGATTTAGGTTTTGTTTATACAACAACGATCATAAACTAGTTTGAAATATTAACTAAGAAATTATCCACAATCAAAGCATAATTCATAAAATTGAGAAAACCAAGCGTTAAGAAATATTATGGGGTTTGGGATCTTAATGAAATCCTAATGTTAATCCTTTTCATTATATCAATTATATTATTATTCAATTCACTTATAAGTCAATCACAATTTTAGTTTAGCCCTTCTCTTAAATTGAATAAACTGTCAATTCTAAGTATGAAATAATGTATCCATTTGAAATCATACTTAGAACTCCAAAAATATTTTAAAGATCTCTACGACCTCACTACTAATCGAAAACCTCGTGGTCTTTAATGTTTCGTGTTCGAAATTCTATTGATAAACCTCATCTTTTTGAATTATGAATTATCAAACTATTAGTTATGAAAGGTTGTCAATCAATTGAAACTTTTAGAAACACAAATGGTTATCAAGAACTTATGAACCAATAAAATAAAAACATGAAAATAAATAAAAGGATCATACTTGAATCAAAAGAATTATCAAAATATTATTCTATCATTATTCATCCCAAACCCTAGAATACGGGAAAATAAGTTAGACATGTTTGTAAACTTGATCAAGCATTTCATCAAACACTTAGTTTGCATAATAAAAAGTAAAATGTAATTTAAACCGTTGAAGCATGTGGATCCTTCAATATTCGTGCTTCGTGTTGTCTCTCCTCTGAATTCTTTCTCCAAACTCATCCAATCTCACTATTATACTAAACTATAGTGGATGAAGTTCTATGAATTGAGTTCTTTAGACAGGTTTCTAGGTCAGGTTTTATAGTATAAAATAAATCTCAGCCATTAATTCAGATTTTGAGCCATTTTATAATGTTCTTAGATCGTTAGTGACCGGATTAGCAGTTGCTAGTGATTGCCGTGAAGACAAACATAGTAGTATCCTGGGTATCAACTACTAATGGGGTCGCTACACCAAGCTGGAAGAGCGCTACAAATTAGCGAGTAGAATATCAATCACTGGTGGGGTCGATACTGGATGTCTAGGCTCTATCGACTCATGGGCTTTGTTGGTTGAGGTCCAGTGGGTTCTACTTCCCCTTAGCCTTAGTCCAACTCTTTATTATTATTATCATTCTTATGTTCTTTTAAGACCAAATAAGGTCCAAAAATCCTACAAAATAACAAAATTATACCAAACACATAATAACATCTAAATAATATAAAATGAATGTAAAAGACGTTATAAATGCAAAAACATGAATTGAAACCTAACTAAACCAGTTCCAAAATGTGCATAAAAATTATGCTTATCAGTCCCTGCCACGAAGGAGGCCACCTCTTTCTCAAATTTATAAGAAGAATGCAACAAGCATTAGTATATGTTTAAATTAATATGTCAAAAGATATGATATGCAGATTATTTTACCAAGATGACGGATTGGTGAAGTCTTGTTCCTGCTTATTCAAAAATGAGATAATAGATAAGGGGGATTATTCAAGGATACAGTCTTGACTGGATGTTCGATCCATTGATCAACTTGCTAATCAATGGAAGCTCAAAGTGTTTGGATTATAGGAAGGTCGTTATAGGCATTGAAATCCTCTACCAGTTTGGTAGGAAAATACCATATCCCGGTAGCTAGGAGGACAAAAAAGATATTTTTCTATTTGTTTACATTTGATGGTATGTTTGTTATAAAATGAGCTCAGCCTCTAGAAGATAGATTGTGAGAAAGTAATTTTGAACTCTTCACGATATAGCTGTAGTAGAAGAGCAAATATGCTTGGTTCTACCTTGTAGAAGTTTCATATAATGTTGTATCCAACAATTAGCGAATTGGGTTTGGAGATATCTAGTTGAGTGGAAGATGATATTTGTTGCTGGTTTTGATCGGAAAGGAATAGAAAGGAATGCAAAGGTCATTGCAAGTTTAGTTTTTGTAAAAGGTAGGTGTTTTATGGGTGGATTATCGACAGTATCCCTGGCATGGCCATGTGATCTCATATCCTGTTGTGAGTTCTCTAAGTTTGACCAGTCCTAAAATGATCTCCTGCTTAATGCGCCTATATGGTTTTAGAATAGGACGAGATGGGGTTAACTCGCCCCATGAATTTTCTTGCCCTATTTTATCGTGGAGGTTGAAGTTGCAAGGTGCGTGCAAGGTGGTGTGTATATTGGAAGAGGTGCTAGGTGAGTGAGTGAGACATATTAATGGGGAGAAAGCAAGGGCAATTTTGTTATCAAAGGAGTACGAAGGGTTTTGTGAATCGGAGTCGTTGGAAGACATAATTGGTAAAAGAGAAAAATCTTTTTTACCTCCTGAACTATGGTCATTTTGACACTTTGCCTCCTCAAATTTTTTTTCATGCAAATTACCTCCTAAATTATACGAATTTTTCACTTAACCTCCTGAACTCTCATTTTTGGTGAAAATTCTAGCCGAATCTCACTCGTGTGACATGCACGCTAACATATAAGGGGTAAAATTGACTTTTCATCACCTCCTCATGACTCCCAGTCAAAATAATGGAACATGAGCACTACGTAGGTTCCAAATCCTACGTGTATATATATATATTAATGTGAACATTATCTGAACAGGTCACACGAGTACTCACGTGCCATTATTTTGAGCAGGAGTCATAAGTAAGAGATGGAAAGTCGGTTTTACCCCTTATATGTAAGCATGCATGTCACACGAGTGAGATTCGACCAAAAGTTCCACCAAAAACGAGAGTTCAGGAGGTTAAGTGAAAATTTTGTACAGTTTAGGAGGTAATTTGCATGAAAAAAAGGTTTAGGAGGCAAAGTGTCAAAATGACCATAGTTCAGGAGGTAAAAAAGATTTTTCTCTTGGTAAAATAAAGGATATACTTTTATAAAGAAGATGAAGATGTGCGAATGAACAAAGTGGAGGTAATAATATAATCGGGAAATAAATAGGGCTAAAAATGAGTACCTAAACTCATAATAGTGGAATGGATCTGTGGAGGATGGAATTGAGAGGAAGGCCGATTGGATGTGAAAAAATTATGAGATCTCAACTATTGAAGGAGAAAATTATAAGAAATGAAACCCTTGTTTTGCTTAATAAAGCTCAAAAGTGACGATCCACTGGGAGATCTAAATATTATGGGGCAATGAGTTGTGGATATTGTTCCTTTTTAGTGGCTAGGATTTGCTGAGGAGTACCTCAGAACTCTAAGGGTTTATGGCACGTGTGTGGAAGAACTATTTTTAGTCTACTATACTCTATCTTATCCCTCAACCAAGCAGAGCAGGGAGAACTCCTAATGTGGCCAATAATATTAGTTTGATCAGACCAGTTTAAGCCTAATGGACGCCTGACCAGCTAGCATCCCCCAGCCACAAATGTCCATCGAACCAACATAATCGGAAAATATATTATAGGTAAGTATACGAGAAGTTGAACTTAGTGATGTTATCCTCCAGCCCGGAGCATCTGGAGAACCAAACTTATTGATAAGCAGCTTGACACGATGAGTAGGTGAGCTTAGACGGATGATAAGACATCTTGGTGTGTAATTTATGCTTTCGAGGCCCAAAAGATGTTAGGGATTTAGGTGAGATTCGGCAAAGAGTTCTGAAGGAAGGATCTCTAGTTTTCTTTTGAGAGACGGGATTCATTGCTTATGGAATGAGTCTTTATTTTTGTGGTCTAACAATAAACTAAATGAAATCACTTGATCTAAGAAAAACCCCATCGCAAAATCACGTCGTCGTATGCTTATCAATAGCATTTCAGATTTGAAGATTTAAATGAATAAATGAACGAATGAGTGAATGAATTTTTCATGAAGTGAACAGTCATTTGTTGGCAATGAGTTGAACCATGGATATTGAAAAAGTGAAGAGAAACGTATGGACTGATGCATTAGCTGCTTGTCAAATGCCAAGAAAACAACAATTATTGATGCCACTACTGAAATTGTGTGAGAAAGTAGAAATGAGGTTTAAATATTCATGCGATATTTGGATTATATCAGGACGATAAGGTGACGCATTTCTGAAATATTTGTCTTCAGATGCTCGTTGATCGATAAGTTGGAACTTCATAGTTGTGTTAATAACGAGAGGATTACGGTATTGAGCTAGAGATTGATGTGCTTGCCATTAATTAAAAGCATGAAATAGAAATAATTTAATATCGATTGAGTCGATTCTGCATAACTTGCATTTCAGTGGTCGTAGTGGGTCGTGATTACTAGTTATGATAGTTTTATTACATTTTATTCAAACATAAATTCAGTCTAGGACATAATTATTGGTTGTAATAATGATAATTTTATTACTTGTTATAATAATCTTATTATTGATTGTGATAATTCTATCACGATTGTTTAAATCTTAAAAATATAATTGCTGCAAATGTATAAATGATATATAAAATAGATTAGTTCATTTAACAATCATTAAAACATAAGTTTATTGTCAAAAAGAAAAGAAAAATGATAATCACTGAAAAGATTTCAATACCTAGTATTACTGGATGTAATAATTTTACTACCAAATGTAGTAATCTTATTATTAACTATGATATTATCTAAGAAATCCACCTTATATTACTAATTCAGCGTACAGTTTGAATTCTAGGCTTACCTGTACAAGGAAACTTTTATTTAAGTCGGATGAGACTAAGCAGCTATCGACCGTTCCAACGCGCCCTTGACCTATCATGATAAAAAAAAAACAAAAACCTATCTAAAGCGTGGTTTCCTATAAAAACTCTTTGGGTGTATGTGTTTGTACGTATTATTATTATTATTATTATTATTATTATTATTATTATTATTATTATCTCTCCTATCCCCACTTTAGTACTCTCTCCTCTCACGCCTCCTCTTTTATCTTTTCTTTTCACCGACCATCTCTTTGTCCCAAATCTGAGTCAGAATTTTATCGATTTATGATTTCTCACACATCGATTTATATCAAGTAATTGACCAGTGTTTCTCCTCAAATTGATGAGATCGCATCCAGTATATTCTCGATAATATGTTAATTTGATAATGTTATTTTTATAATCTCATGAATATTATTTTATATGCATCTGCTATTTCTTATTTTTAATAATAAACTCCTCTTTTTTTTTTTTCACCGACCATCTCTTGTTCAAGTTCTAGACAGAATTTTACTGATCTATGGTTTCTCGAGCCATATTTTTACCGATCTTTTATCTTTTTTTTAAACTTAGATATTAACATAAAATTGATGAGATGCCATACAATAATAATATGTAAATTTGATAATATTTTTTCTACAATCTCATTAATTTTCTTTTATTTATATCTATGATTTCTTATTTATACTAATAAAAATGTTTTTATCGCCATTCAGTTTCTATTCTCTGTTATTTAATACCACTATTTTTCTCTCCGTATCGTGTTTGAATAAATTTTTTACCCTAATTTCTTAATTTATATCATGTAATAATTTCTTTGATTTATATCATGTAATTGACCAGTGTTTCCATATAAATAGAAAAACATCCATTTTTTTTTACTAATCTTTGATACTTTTTTTTTCAATTTATTATTTTATATACTGATGAATTGGCTATTTGTTTCTTGATATTCTTACAAAAATTTAAAATTTTATTATATACTACTATAGAGTTCTATGTTATTTGTTGTTTTCTATTGTGTTTGAATTGTAATTTTTGTTTGATACTTGTTGAACCTTATACATTATTTGTTGAGATTATAAATTAAGTTATATATTCAAGGAAAAAATAAATTATTTTTATATTAAAAACAACTCACAGGAAATATATAATTATTTTTTAATATTAAAATACCATATTCAAATAGCTCATGTAATACACAACGCTATTTACACTACGTATTTACACAACGCATGTTGGGATCAAAACACAACGAGTTTCGTGATACCCTATTTAAAACACTGATTTTTACATATATTAATCTCTTTCTTTCCGCCTTATATCTTTATTCTTCTTAAAATCTTCTCAAAAACACTTCTGGTTTATCCTTATCACTCTTCTCTTCATTCTTAAATCCATGATGGATTTATGTGTACGATTGAATTGAGATGTAAATTGGAGTTTCATAAGCTACCAAAAATGTGTTGTGGTGTGTATTTTATTTTGGGAAAATTCCCATATAGTTATATATAATAGAACCTAATTCCCATAAAATCCTATGAATATTTTTATTCCCATCTAGGACAAATACATACCATATAGTCCGTATTGACTAGTATATTGACAAATATGCCCAAATAAAACTGAAGAGACAAAAGTTCCTCCCGATGGAAAGAAAAGCAAATTGAGATATCTGCATGGTGATAGAGCATGATTCACGCAATCAACTTTCACTCCCACACCAATCGTCGCGCAATCAATTATCACTACCCAATCGCCAAGAAACTATGATACACTGGATGAGATTTTAAACTACAAAACAACATACGAGTTTTGTATTCCTGCCATCATCAACAGATCATAATATCACAAATCCGATTGGTGTTGTTTGCAAATGGAGACTGATAGTAAGTCATATATTATATTCCCCCTTCTTTTTTTTGCAGAAATCTTTGTATTATTCGGAATAGTTTCAGAATCAGATTTTTATATTCCCTATTTGTTCACAAATCAGATTTTTTTTTTCGAATTTTCTCGAAATAGTTTTAGAATACTCTCAGAACAGTTCCGAATTGTTTCGGAACACAAATGAATAGGTCCGAATTTGTTGAATTTGCAGCCGTAGTTTGCGCACGAATAGCTCCGAATTATTCAGAATAGTATTCTTCGGAATAGTCCAGAATCAGATTTTTGGATTCCATATTTGTTCACATATCAAAATTTTTTTCGAAATAGTTTCAGAATACTCTCAGAACAGTTCCGAACTGTTTCGGAACACAGATGAATAGTTCCGAATTTTTTGAATTTGCAGCTGTAGCTTGCACACGAATAGCTCTGAATTATCCAGAATAGTTCAGAATCAGATTTTTATATTCCCTATTTGTTCACAAATCAGATTTTTTTTTTCGAAATTTTTCGAAATAGTTTCAGAATACTCTCATAACAGTTCCAAATTATTTTCGGAACACATATAAATAGTTTCAAGTTTTTTGAGTTTGCAGCCGTAGTTTGCACACGAATAGCTCCGAATTATTCAGAATAGCTCCGAATTATTTCGAAACGCAGCAGAATAGTTTTTGTATTTTCGTATTTGCAGCCCCAGTATGCGAAAGATAATTTACAAAATAGTCTCAACTTATTTCGGAACGACGTCGAATAGTTTCTAATTTTATGAATTTGCAGCCTTGGTTTGAAAAAGATAGTTTAGAATATCTTTGTGTGGTTTCGATTTTCTAGAATTTGCAGCAAAGATTCTGAAAACAAACATTAAAAATCATATAGTTTCGATTCTGAACAGAGTAGTTTTCAAATTTCTTGAGTTTGTAGAATAATAGATCTGAATTATTCATAATAGCTCCGAATTGTTTCAAAACGCAGCAGATTAATAGCTCCGAATTTTAAATGAATAGAGTTGTTTCGAATTTTTTGAGTTTGCAGCCGTAGTTTGCAGAATAATAGCTCCGAATTATTCACAATAGCTCCGAATTATTTCGAAACGCATCAGAATAGTTTTGTATTTTCATTTTTGCAGCCCCAATATGCGAAAGATAGTTTACAAAATAGTCTCAACTTGTTTCGGAACAATGTCGAATAGTTTCAAATTTTTGGAATTTGCAACCTCGGTTTGCAAAAGATAGTTTAGAATACTTCTTAGTGGTTTCGATTTTCCTCGAATTGCGCACATATTTTTCAATCCCAGTTTATATAGTAGTATAGAATATAGTTACAATGTATTTTCAAACTGAATCCATACTACTCGAGTATATAGTTTGTAATTATTCAACTACACCCTTATTCCGCATTGCGAAGCAATTATATTTTTGTAGAATTTTTGAAAATTTTTATGTAGAAGTTGGTGTACTTGCAAAATTTTAAAAATTATTTTATATTTATCTCTCATCTACAGTTCTGTTTTTTAAGCAGTCTTTTCTATTTAATTGTATTTTCTCAAATTATAATTTTGATGTAGTTTGTAATAATTCAAGTTTTGTGCTATATTTTGTTGTAGATTTGTTCGACTACGGAGGTATCATTGTCATGTGTAATTATGTCGGCGAGACGCTTGTAGTTGACGCGGAAACCTGATTCTCTTTCGATGACCTTGTCCTAAGAGTCCTGGCCAATTGGAGTGAACTAGAGAATCTGAATATTAAAATGCATTATTCCATTTCGGAAAGAAAAATGTGCGTCCTTGGCAATGAGTCGGATTTCAAAGTTATGGTTAATCTACTAATATCATTTGGGTTAGTTCGAGTTAAGGTCGACATTTCAAGCAATTTCGTTCAAACCGGAGACCAGCCTGATTTTAATTTTTTGAATAATGAGGACATTCTATCAACATTGGTCCCGAGCCACACTAAGAGATTATTAACCGCTGATTGGTATAGAGAGGTATCAACCGTTGGACAAAAGTACGTAGGTGGGGTCAAAGAATTCAGGATTGCTTTACGTAAGACGTCAATTATGAATAGAGTAGTTCGTAATTCCGACAGAGTAGTTCGTAATTCCGACAGAGTAGTTTGTAATCTGAACAGAGTAGTTCGCAATTATGAACAGAGTATTTCGGAAGTCTGAACAGAGTAGTTCGCAAATGTTAACAGAGTAGCTCGTAATTCTGAACAGAGTAGTTCGTAATTCTGAATGGAGTAGTTCGCAACTGTTAACAGAGTAGTTCGTTATTTTGATCAAAGTAGTTCTTAATTCTGAATAGAGTAGTTCGTAATTTTGATCAGAGTATTTCTTAGTTCTGAACAGAGTAGTTCGCAATTCCGAAGAGAATAGTTCGTAATTCTAAAAGGGGTAGTTCATAGTTCTGAATAGAGTAGTTCGCAATTCTGAACAGAGTAGTTCATAATTTTAAATAGAATAGATCACAATTTGTTGACAAGGTAGTTCATAATTTTAAACAAAGTAATTCGCTATTTGCTAACAGAGTAGTTCGCGATTATAAACAGACAAGTTCCTAATCGTTAACAGAGTAGTTCATAATTCTGAACGGAGTGATTCCCAACTGTTAACAGAATTTTATGTAAACCTGAACAGAGTAGTTCGTAATTCTGAACAAAGTAGTTTGTAATTATTGACTGAGTAGTTTGTAATTACGGACAAGAAGAGAAAATAATCCAACACAATGTACTATTCCAAAACGTCTCCGACAAAAAAATGTACATCGAGTTTGTATCCCATCAAAACATCACCTCGGAATAAAATCGTTTAAAATGCATAAAATAGCAACCAACCCACATGTCACCAATTTTGACGACATAACGTAGTTTTAAATTCTATTACAAAATAGGGCCAACTATCGATTCAATGACTTCAGCCTTGAACCTATTCATGACATCAACTTGAAAGTCAACGGGAGAGTCGTGGTTGAACACCACATGCTTCATGAAGTAGCACGTAAACATCGCACAGTCACTCCTGTGCGAGACACACAAAGATTTTTTAATGGTCAATAAAATGTTTTTAACATAAATTAAATAAAAGGTATTTACATTCCAATGTTCTTACGTCTGCCCTTGCGACGGTAAACCATTAACCAGGATTAAACGTAGTTGACATTGTTGTGTTGAGAGCTGGAGGTTTGCTTTTGCATTTTCCCCCGACTTGGTGTCAATGATCTTCTTCTGAATTCATGAAAAACACGACATTTTGATCTATTTCATATGCTACATTGCAACTTCCATATTTAACGATATTCTACCGAAGCTTTTTTCACGAAGGAATATTAATCAAGTGAAAAACTAACAACAATCTGTTTCTTACTCTTTCTTTTTTGTGGTTTTAGAAGGTGCATCCATCTCCTCTGGTACTCTGATTAAAATACAGAAGGTTAAGTTTGAACTATATATGAAATAGACTAGTTTGTAAATATGAAATAAAATTTAAGAGAAAAATAACATCTACAATCACTACGACAAATGCTATTTATGCAACAAGGACACCTACTGACCCAATACACCTCATATAGATATTACAAAAAAAAATGTTGAATCATAATAACCATAACAGATGATTCAGACTATCAGACAGTTTGCATTTAGAAAATGACAGAGTAGTTTGTAATTTAGGAAACCGCTAAACCAAACTACCACACCAACAAAATGTAAACTACTCATTCCACACATCTAAAATTTGCAGCTCAATCCAAAACTGCTCTTTAGAATACTAACAAAGTTCCAAGTTATTCAACAATGTAGATTGTAATTTTCTAGGCAGAAATTTGTAACTACGCCGTAACTTTTTATAGATAACTGAAAACGACGATCACCACGACAATTGATATTTTCTGCAAAATGTTCAACTGCTGATTACAACCTACTTATTCAATAACAAACTACCTCATATACATATTCAAAAATACTTGGGAAACCTCATTATACATAATAGACAAATCTCAATTAACTAAGTAGTTCGTAGTTATAAACTGAGAGAGTAGTTTGTAATTAGTCAAACTACTCATCCAACATGCCACACCTACACATTTGCAATCTACTGATTCGATCGACAACGACTTCATAGTTTCAAAACAGTAAATCTAGAATACTACATCAATTTTAAACTACTCTGTCAGGTTATTAATAAAGTTCACAGATTTAGCATAGTACCATGTAATTTCTCAACAAAGTGGTATTTATTTAAGGAATGACATTTACTAGCAAACCGACAATTAAGCTCACCACGAAAATTGATATTTTCTGCAAAATGGACAATTACTTGTTACAAACTACTTATTCAATAACAAACTACCTCATCTACATATTATAAACTAATTGGCCAGTATCATTATACATAAAAGACAAATCTCAATTAACTAAGTAGTTCGTAGTTATAAACTGAGAGAGTAGTTTGTAATTAGTCAAACTACTCATCCAACATGCCACACCTACACATTGCAAACTACTGATTCGATCGACAACGATTTCATTGTTTCAAACAATAAATCTAGAATTCTACATCAATTTTAAACTACTCTGTCAGATTATTAATAAAGTTCACAGTTTCAGGATAGTACCATGTAATTTCTCAACAAATTGGTATTTATTTAAGGAATGACATTTATTAGCAAACTGACAATGACTATCACCACGCCAATTGATATTTTCTGCAAAATGGACAATTACTTGTTACAAACTACTTATTCAATAACAAACTAGCTCAACTACATATTCTAAACTACTTGGCCAATCTCATTATACATAACAGACAAATCCCAATTATCTAAGTAGTTCGTAGTTATAAACTGAGAGAGTAGTTTGCAATTAGTCAAACTACTCATCCAACATGCCACTCCTACACATTGCAAACTACTGATTCAATCCACAACGATTGTTCCAGTGTCAAACAACAAGCCTAAACTTCAACGTAAATTCTAAACTACTCTGCAGAATATTAAGAAATTTCACATCATTACAACTGTAGTTTGTAATTTCTTAAGAAAGTAGTTTTTAATTAAAGAATGACTTACCATAGCAAAAAGACAATAACGATCATTACGACAAATGATATTTTCTCCACAATATCATGTACTAATTCCAAACTACTCATTTGTTACCAAACTACAACAGCGGCATCTTGATAACTACTCATTCAATTCCAAAATAGTTATCAGGTAATTCCAACACTACTTTGTTAAAATTGAATTTTTTTTTAATTCAAAAAAATCTTTCAAATTCAAAATTACTCTATTCAAGTTCGAAACTACAACTACATAAATCAAAACTTCTGTTCAAGAAATCTAAACCTGCCCAGTCAATTTTTAAATGAGAACTAAAGGAAAATTACTCACGCACAAAAAAAAAAAAAGATAATTTTCACCAATTCGAAACTACTTTTGACAAGAAAAAATCAATTGAAAACGAAAAGTATCTAATCCCTGAATTTCGAAACAACTTGCTAAATAAAATACGGAACTGAGAAAAAAAAAAAGCGGGCATAAACAAATTCAAAACTTACTTGGTTGGTTGATCCTTCTTCGTCCTCCTCGTCATACAACCAGGGTTATTTATACCTGAGGTTATTTAATTGCAGTTTGGAATTCTAATTTTCCAGCTTCAATTTCAGCAGGTGGAGAAGAATCATCTTGGGATTTTGCCCGTAGGGTTCTAACAATTCTGATTCTATTTTCCATATCGTGTTGCCAAATAGCCAGAATTTTTTCCTTTTTTTTTTTGGTGTGCGAGAAATCTTTTTTTTTTTTTTTTTGAAATTGCATCAATTACGGTTAACTGGCAAGAAAGAGAGAGAGAATATGTAGCGTGGCACACGGGTAGCAACCACACGGGGTAAAATTGTCTGTACTTAACAGGTTAGGATTTTTAGGGAATTTTTTATTTGGTAGGACTAGTTGGGATTTTTTTTTTCTCTTTTGGACTAATTGGGAATTTCCCATTTATTTTTTATTCCATATATTACAAATGAAATAAACTTCCGATTTTTTTGTTGAAATTATTTTTTCTCAGTCTTCCTCTGTGTATGTGGTTTTCAATTTTGATTAGATTTTCTAAAGTTTTGAAAATGTACGATTGTTTTATGTAATTTAGGGTTTATTCCATAAACCTCAAATAATTGTTCCAATGAAATTAACCTTTATTTTAAGAATTCATAATGGTCCGTATTTCAATTTTCAAAAATTCTCATTCCGCATTTGTCCCCATTATATTTTCCACCAGGTTATAGTGCTTATTTAAATTCTTATCACATACTGATTTCTTGTTTCACAGGTTAGTTATCTAATTAAGAAGGTGGGGCATATATTTATTTGATTTTTTGATATTACTTAAAAGATGAAAATGCATGATACATTTGAGATTTTTGGGATTATTTCAATGAGTCTCAAATTGTATTCTGGTATGATTTTACACATTTGAGATGCTTTATGTTTTCAATTTTGTTCTTTTTTAACTTATTTGAATATTTGTAATTTTCTTTTTATAAAAATATGATTTTATTTTGAATAAAATTTGTTGTATATTTCATCAAATCTAATATACTCTCACATTTTTTTTTATTAAAATCTTTAAAATTATATAGATTTAGAAAAAAGACAATCCTCTGCTCTATTTTTTCTTGTTTTTATTTTTCACAATAAAACATTTATCTTTTTGTAAAATTATTTAGTATTAAAAAGATAATATTTTAAGTATACTGGTCACTTGTTTTTTTCTTTTTTGAATATTTTATATATTTTTATAATTATAATTATAATTTATATTGGTTAATTTTGAAGGCATATTTGTATTTTTTTATTTTCTATGAGCCCGTTAGAATACTTTAAATACTAGTATTGTGCCCGTGAGTTGCTTGATAATTTTTTATTTTACTTTATTTAAAATAAAAATAATTGGCTTGAGTGTATTAAAATATTTAAATAAATAATTATATATATATATATATATAATATATATATATATATATATATATATATATATATATATATATATTATATATA
>BMAC01000400.1:144470-184584 GCA_014905375.1 Phtheirospermum japonicum | reverse complement strand
TCTAAAACCGAAGCTTATAATCGCTTCACCTTTCCCAATTTGCCAAACTTTCATTCGAAACCCCTTTCATCTATTCACACACTTTCCCGACTTTTATTTCTCCAACACTTAGAAGCATTTTGAATTTGCTTCTTTTTACTAAACTTAGCCTTTTTGAATTAGGCTTTATACCTTGAACGCACGCTTTATCACTTTTCGTGATTTGTGTTGGAGGTATTATTCTCTTTTTTTTTTTTGTATAAGCAACTCAAAACCCGAAACCCCACACTTTATTCCCACACATTTCTCATTAGCTAATAACACACTCTCTTGCCTCACTAACATGAAGATATAAGAGCTAAATCGAGCTCGGCTAACAAGAAACGGGATAAAGGCTCAAGGGGGCTCATTTGGGATTTTTAAGTAGCTTAAATATATGAATATGGCCGGAACAAGGGTGATATATGTGCCTCGAGGTCATTTTCAAATTCAATCATGTACGAGGCAAAGTCAAACCTCCTCAATGCAATTTCCATAAAAATGCAAGCAAGCCGATAAATCACACAAGGCTACTCACTAGTTTGCACCGAATTTGGGAGCGAAATCAAAAGAGCTTTTAGAGCTTTGCAATCTTTTCACGAGAAAATGTTGATTATATATATATAGGCGGTTTTGGACGAAGCACAAAAATTTAACCCCTCACACAAGAGGCCATAAACATACAAAAACTCGACAAGTAAACTATTCAAACTTCCAAGCACGTGGAGTTGTTCAAACATGTAATCGAGACACAAAAGACACAAAAATCGACTCAACCATATAAAAGCGCAAGTAGTAAGCGTCCCTTCGCCAAGAATGCGTCACTTCACCAAGGCTCGAGTTAAGAACATCAAAACATGCTTTTCGACACCCGGACCCAAAACCACCTACCCACTCCACACTTAAACCATACATTTCCCGCATTTTAATGAGAACCAAGTAAAAGGAGGGTGAATAGAAACTTCCTTAACCGAGCGAGTTTTAGGTCGAGCTCGGTGGGGTCCACCTAGGCATCTAAGCAATCCAAGTAAAAACGAGCATGGCTAGCTTCTCCCGGCTCCACGATCGCTATCAATCTTATCAAATCGCCCAATGGTTGGAGTCGAAAAACAAAACCTAGAAAAGAAAATCACTCAAAATCAAAAACACAAGGAAATATGTACATGAACTCAACTAAATATATTTTTTTATTTTTCAATTTTTCAAATGTTTTTTGGATTTTTGAAATTTTTAATGTTTTTGGATTTTTCAATAAAAGAAATAAGGAAAGAAAGAAATGGAAAGAACATGGGTTGCCTCCCAAGAAGCGCTTGTTTTACGTCATTAGCTCGACGTACTCCCTTTTCGATCAAGGTGGGAAGATAATGGGAGGGTCCATCAAAACGATCTCCTCCTTCTCGGGAGGATCCACTCTTTGGAACGTCTTTGGCGCATTGCATAGCTCATATAAGATCCGCCAAAAAGCAAACGTTCCAAGCGGACAATCAAAACTCATCTCGGCTCGGTCCTCGGGTGGAATGGTGATCTTAAAGTGACCCGAAGACTCATCAAAGAAACGATAGGAGTAATGGTCGACTAGCTTCTTCAACCTTTGATCTACAAACGAGGGAGGGAAATGATCTCTCTTGGTAGCCATTCTTAACTTCTTAAAATCGATCAACGTCCTCCAACCCATTGTAGCCCTCGTGGCCAACAATCCTCCTTCTTCATCCTCAAGAGCTAACAATCCGCTCGTCTTGGGCACCAAATCAATGGGTTTTACCCACTCGCTTTTAGAAATCGCAAACATCAAGCCCTCCAATAACCACCTCCAAATCCCGATTTTCACTATCTCCATACGGGGGCTAACTCCCGGTCTCCAACCAATATCCCGCATAAGATCTTTAAGCACGTCAACAAACCTCTCTTCCTTCTCTCGATACGAGTTTTCAAAGATGATAATTGGCTTGCTYACCTCTTCCTCCTCAAGATAATCATCAAGCTTTCCAATCCCATCATCAAAATTCTCCACCCCAAGCGAATCTTCAAGGTTCTTAACAATCTTCTCACCAATAACCTCCACCTCCCCCTCTAAAAAGTCACCGAGAGTCATTTACACACAAATTGGTGTCACATAGAGGCACAACCGGCTCATCATTTAGAACAAGGGGCTCATCCTCTCGACATCCCTCAATATCAACGGTCGGGCCAACCACCTCTTCATTAGTCTTGGCCTCCATATACGCTTCTTCGACTAACTCTTGAATCATGTCCATGAGTAAGGAATCCGCTTGAGCTTGTTTAAGCATATCGATATCGTTTGAGATTTGGTCCAATGTAGCCTCAAAAGCATCACACCTAGCAATCATTGCACCACACTTAGCCTCAAGAGCACCACACGTAGTGATCAACGAATTTACTTCTTGCAACAAGGCCAAGATAGTTGGATTGGGTGGTGGAATAGGAGCATGCACCGAAACATCGAAGGCGGGAAGGGCGTTTTGGTCATTAGAGCTCGAACCTCCGAAGTACTCAAAAGGATCGGGAGTCGGCGGTGGAGTAAAAGAAAGCGTAGCATAATCCGGTTCCACATGAAGTCCATGATCCCCATACACATTCTCCGAGGGATGCGTTGGCGAGGAGAGGTCCGGGCAAGATTCGGGAAGATGATCACTCGTTCCACACCATCCACATCCCAAAAAAGGTCTACTAACATCTCCCATAGTGCGGATGGGAGGGCCACATGTGAAGTTGGAGCCCGGACCACCAAACAACTCCCACTCTTCCTCGTATTTATCATATACGGGTATGCTCGTCCCAAAAGTAGGAGGACCTCGACGCGGGCGGGAATTCCCAAAGTGACCATTATTCCTTTTCGGATCTTGAACGGGAATGACATTACCACCATACGGGGTGGGACTTGGATATCCACCCCCCACATTTCCACTCGGAGGTCGTTTTCGGCACGGGATTGTAACGGGAAACGGGAGGGGCTCCATATGGGTCGTGCCTCGGGCTACGCATATTCGAAGAATATGGAGGAACATCAAAGCCATACGGGTGGGAAGTCGGGGCTTGCACGTTTGGATAGGAACTTGAAGCGTGCACATTCGGATAGCAAGTTTGAGTACCATAACCCCCCAAGGAACCATCCACGCTCGAAAAGCCATCAAACCCGACATGGTTTGCACCATGCCCTCCCATGCCGGGTTTCTCAAAACCATATCCATCGTTGGCAACGTGGTTTGCACCATGCCCTCCCACGTTGCCACGACCATTATACAACCTCTCATTCCCGGCATGGTTTGCACCATGCCCTCCCATGCCGGGAATGTATCCACCAAAGTTATACGAACCTTGCATACTCAAAAAAAACGTCAAATAAAAAGGAAAGCTAAAAACACAACGAAAAGACAATTAAATCGAAAGCCTTAACCAAGCCGAGTCGCAACGGCGCCATTTTGAAGTGTAGTTTTTCGTGGTTCAAAAGATTTGAAAGTTCATTTGGCTCGGTATTATCGGAAATCGTTTCAATTGCAAGTTTCAAGGTGTTTCAAGCTTGGAAAATAAAAGGAAAATGAAAATAAAACAAATAAAATAACTAACTATCCTAAAAATTGAAATTGCAAGTGGGTAGAATGCCTCGGTCGTATGCCTTAAATGAAAATGCAAGCAAGAAATGAAAATAAGCAAGAAAATGCAATGTTTCACCGAGTACAAGCATGCAAGCACAAGGTACAACTATGCATAAAAACTCAAATAAAGCAAATTAACTAAAATTGAAAGCATGAATGTAAAGAGCAATGAAAATAGACAAGAAAGTTCAAAACTTTAAGGAAAATAACAAGCAACAAAGTGTAGATCTAGGATTTAAGCATAAAACTATGCATGAAAATAAAAATCAAAATAAAGCATAGGAAAAACTCAAAATCATGATGATCAAGGACCCGATCTATAGCCTAGGTGTGTCACTCAACTAGAATCCATAGTCAATTCACATGTTTCATCATGAAATCAAGTAGCTAAGAGAAAAAGCATAATATGAAGAACAAGCATGAAACATATGAAATTACTTGAAATTAAACAAATTAAGGACTTGATCTATGATCTAGATGTCTCACTCAACTAGGATTCATAGCCAATTCACAAGATCAAGCACAACTTCTAATACCTAAGGCAAAAAGCATAACACAAATGAAGAACAAAGCAAGAAATTAAAAGAAAGCTTACTAGAATTAAAGAGAGAATCCAAAAGCTTGATTGAAATTGCAAGGAAATTAAAGATCCAAGGGAGTACTTGAATCCTTCTTGAGCTTACAAACCCAAGGCAAAGCTTGAAAATTAAATCTAGAGAGAGAAAATTATCCCAAACCCAAGCTTGGGTTGGGAGGGAGGTCTTTTACAAAATGAAAGAGAGGTTCTATTTATACAAGTTAATTAGGGGTAAATGGGTCAATTATGACATATGAGCTTGGATTTCCATGCATTGACCAAATTTGACCCAAAATGGTCAAAAATAGACCATTTGGGTCGAGTTGGGCTCGATTGGCTCGGCAAAATTGCAAGGTGGCTCGGAGATGGGCGAGATGGCTCGGCGCTGGGCAGGCTGGCTCGGTCGCTGTCGGCAGGCGTGGGCGGACACGTGCGGGCATGATCGGCAGCTCTCGGCAGTTGCGCGCGGGACTAGGCAGGCGTGCTCGGCAGATGCCGGCAGGTCTCTGCAGCTCTCGGCAGGACTCGGCAGCTGCCGGCAGCTCTCGGCCGCTGCGCGCAGGAGTGCTCGGTTCGGGCCGACTCGGTTCGATTTTCGGGCCTCTATGCCTCCATCTATAAAATGTGAATTTAAAGCATAAAAAACCATGATTTACCACAAACCTCAAGCTAACCGGACCATTTAACCAAATTAAATATAAAATTAACAAGAAACACGAAAAATAATAAAACGAGAAAATAAACGTAAATACTAACAAAACTCGACTCAAAAACTACTAAAATTAACATAAAATCCTAATTAAAAACACTAGACAAACACCACAATTACATGCAAAACACTGCTCGCCGTTGCTGCTGGGAATGGAAAATTGATGGGAGTGTGTGTGCGTGCGTAGGGTTTTGTTGGCCGATTTTATTTTTTTTTTGCAAAAACGCCCCGGGACGCCATTCCCAAAGGCGTCCCGACCCCGACATTTTTTTTTTACAAAATCTACCAGGACGCTATTGCCAAAAGCGTCTCGACCCCCTGTGTTATCTTTTTTTTTCATTTCGACCCCAAAAACTTTGGGGGCGCAAATTTGGGTTCGGGACGCTTTTGGGAATAGTGTCCCGGTGGGCGGGACGCTTTTGGCAACCGCGTCCCGCCCTATTTTTTTCAATGTTTTTGAAACTAACATATTTTTTTAATTGTTATTTAAATTTATATTATTTATTTAATTAAACCCACAAAGTAAATGTGTGTGTTTCTCTTTTCAAATTTACAATAAAACTAAATAACAAAAACACGTGCCCTTCGTCAGGCATGGGCTACATAATGGAGTAGGTTGGGAATGTTGGCTTAATCGCCGGTTGGCTTGCCTTGTGTGTCTTATTGTACAGCTCGGTCGAGCATCAATTGACTGTATGCACCATTAGGTTGAGCCATAGGGCTTTTCTTGTGCACAATTAGGTGGATCCAGAGGACTTGCCCTGTGCGTCCTACTACGATTTGGATGATTATAAGGAACATTAACAATTCAAGTAAAATCAATTTTGTATCTGAAGGAATGAGTTTTTTTTTTATAGTTTTTTTGTGCGCTTGGTGAATACAAAAGAATCGTGGCTCCATTTTGATTGAAAGTCGATTTCCATTCGATTATAATAATTTCCATACAAATTATGAAGTGGCACCTTTTTGATTGAAAATAGGTTTCCATTCGATTATAATAATTTCCAAATCAGTTTTCTTAGGCTTGATTAGCAATATTCAAGCCACTCTCTCCTTCCCCGGCGGGGGCCCACCCTGTCAATATGTGCATATTACCCGACAATAAGTAACAAATATAAATTGTAATATATATAGTAAAATCTTATAATACTTTCAAGGTACCATACGCCATATATTACAATTTATTAATCTATTCACTATATTACAAAAAATAAAAACTAAATTGATCTTAATGATAGACCCTCAAATTCTTAAATCAGTACTTTTGTATGATGATAAACGAAAGCTCAAGAATTAGGATTAAATCAATTTAAGATGGAAGTGGAGCATGTGTTCTTTTTATATAAATAAGAGACGTATTCCTAATATAGGGTTTTCGTCTCATATTCATACCATAATTCCATAGTTAACCCACTTACTTAGAATTAGGATTTATCCTTTATGCTAATTTACAATAATTGTTGGAACTCTCGTATTTTGTTAAGTTACCATAATAATCATAGGTCAATAACCATCTCATATCCTCGGCCCGTCGAGGCCCATACTATATCAACTATACCATCCCGTCGGGGCCCATTCTATAACGTAAAGCCCAACTCTCACAGACGACCTGATTTATAAACATAAATACCATTTCAGCCTATAAAATCTCGACAATCCCTTAGAAAAGGTCGTCTCACCGACCTAACTCGACGTGCATGCCGACCTGAATATTTGGTGTCGTATCAGTTAGTCCCCTATATTCTACCTGATTGAGGTAGGAAATCAGATAAAATGTAAAACAAGTCTCTTGAAATTCATCCCACGTGTATCTTGGAATTGCAAGCCATCAAAACACCCTAAGCGCCAGTTATTAATACTCTCGTTATGTCAAACATATGTTGAACGCTTTATCACAATAAAGTACTCTCGTGGGCCCAGAAATGAAAATCCCACAATTAACCCTGGGAATATATAATGGGAATATATAATCACCAGCCTTGTAACTTTTTCACCTTCCATTTTCTATAAAACAAATTCACAATTCGCCATTGACGCTTTTCAAAAAGCTCTTGAGTAGACAAATCCTCAATCGACTACCTGACCAACAAACTAGCTCGACCATCATTCAAATCTGCAATACCGTGGGTAAGTCCCCCTAATTTTATTTAATTCCATCCTTTTGATTTAATCTACTATATTTTGAATGTATTTCTTTCCTCTTTCTTCATTTTCTGTTTTGTATTTTAGTGTCCTCTAATCCCAGAGTTATGATTCACAAAGCCCAAACTCTGATTCCACCATGGATCCCGCCCCTATTCCATATATCTTATCTGAGAGCAAATCCGTTGAAGTCCTCCTCACCAAAAAGAATAGTAGAAAAAACCCTAGCCGCCCTAAGACTGATCTCATAGATGAGCCAAAGAGAGACCCGACCTGGTGTGAATTACAAACCCATACCCGAATACCTAGAGAAATCCCCGATACCATCCCCTTACCTCAATCAAAAACTTTCCCTTCTCCTGCCGACATAGACTGTTACCAGCCTAACCCTGTAACCATAACTCCTTCTTCCTCCTATGCCGACCTACCTCCTCTACCACGAAGCCTTAGGCTCACCATAGAAAACCTTTGGATCCTTCCTAACATCGCACTGCTCCCTATTTTTATTAGAAGCCACCATCTCCCCAAATCAATGATTCTAGTCCTTCCTAAGGCCGACAAAAATGATGTCAATAACACGCAACTAGACATATCACCATTTTTGTGGACCACATTGCAGCAGAAATTAGATTCCCTATGCATTCTTTCATGGTTGTCCTAGCTATTAAATATAGAGTCTCCCTCCTTCAGATGACCCCAAATGTCATCTTCTTTGTTATCGGCTACCTGATCCTATGCCGGTTTCATAAGTTGGATCTAGATGTAGATTTTTTCTTTTTCTACTATCAACTGAAAAGCCAAAAAGGATCCTTTTACCTCTCCTCCCATAACGGAGCCCATTTCCTCGTCAAACCTTCTTCTAGTTTCGTGAATGGCAAGCAAAAATCTTCTTCTTACGCTCCTCTGAGTCCTGGCCAATTCTCATCCAATGGCAAGAGGTAACTCCTCCTCAAGATCTAGTAAATGTAAGAGATCCTCCATCTGCGACCCGGAAAAAATACAAGGACCTGGTCTCTAAGTGGAATAAACGTCTCTACAATGTGATGAGACATACAAAGTCCGAAGGGGTATACACTTTTTGTGTCTAAGCCGCCGACCTCTTGACCCATGTCAGGGTCAAAGTTCAGTACGTCAACATCCTTTAGGTCTTCAATTCTTATTGGTTCATATTATAATGATACTGACTGTTTATTTTATTCTGCAGAAAAATTCGTGTTCAACTGCTCATCTAGCTCAGAAGATACTGAAGCTGTCCATTAACCACACTCAGCCCCTACCGAAACATCAGCAGTCTGAGCAACAGATCTAGAGGTCGAAGTGGAGGTCGCCCCTGTGTCAGACAACCAAGTAGTTGAGATTTTTTAAACAACTAATGATCAACTTCCCACAAGAACTGTTGCGGGTAGGGTCAAGAGAAAGAAGATAATCCATGACCGATCTCGCGATCCGCGGATGATCTTGAGCTCAACCATCTTCTGCTGCTTCTGATCGTGAGGTCTCCATTGCTGATCCCCGACCTGCATCTCCTCTACCTTCTAAGCGCCGACGTGCCCAAGGAGCATCCATCTCAGCCTCTCCTTCCTTATCAGGTGACCTCCTGAACTGCGACGACATGAATCAATTCCAACCATTTCTACAAGGCCGAATACTGATCAAAATAAAAGATCAATATTCAAAACAAAAATAGCACTACACAAATTTCATTTTATTTTTTTTTCTTATATATGTCCAAGTCAAACTAGAGTGACTTACCACCAAGTGAAACTCCTGCAGGAGGGGGCAACTGTGCAGAAGTGGAGTCGGTGTAAGCAGATTAATTTGACGTGTGCTACAAAGTCTCAGCTTTAATTGATTTAGGTAGTTGAATACGTTAGTATTCTGCATAGGTGGTACGAGGCTCATGTTTTGCTCGGGAACCAAGAATTTGTTATTATCACTGGCCAAAACTAGATATTTCAGGTGAGGTAGGTATTTAATCCAAGTACTTCTCGATAAACATAGGACATAACATTTTCTTTATTTAAATATAGATAGGCACTCTGCAGCTGTGGGACATGAGTGATTAAAAAAGCGCTGCCTAGACACTAGGTGAGGCGTTTGGAGGCCCCAGTGCCTCGTGCATGTGAGGCGAAGTGAGCTTCACAAAGGCGTTGCCTAGGAGACTCCTTGCATAAGCGTGCAGCGTGCGGCGCTTGAGGCGAGCCCCTCGCGAAACTACGGCCCAAACCCTAATTTCAAAGGTTAATTTTATCATTTTCAAACAAAACATGAAGAAAAATAATGTTGCCACCCTTTTTACTCACCTTAGCCTCTTTGATTTTCTCCTCCGATGAGTGTTAACATGCCTACAGCAGTGAACATCTGTTGTCTTTGTCAACTGATTTTTTTTTTAATTTTTTTTTTTCTTTTTCAGATTTACCTTTTTTCTTTTCTACAACTTGTTATATATTGTTAAAATTATTAATTTTGTACCTATTTGTCTATGATAATAAACACATATATATGTAATTATATTTTTTTTATTAAGGCACCTCACTTCGATAAGGCGAGCGCCTAGGCATTTGAAGGTCTTAGCGCCTCAGGGCGCCTCACGCTTTTTTTTATCACCGGTTTAACCATAAACTACAGTTAGATTATAACACATTGAGCCCTAAAATGCCAATAAACTGTGTTTATTAGAGAACTCGCCAAGAAGAAGTGTTATTATTCTGTTAACTACTAACAGAGTGTGTACATAGAAGAGTTTAAATTTCAATCATTAAATCCCAATTTTAATTTGTAGAGCTATAAGTATAGGTGTTTGACAATATTGTCCTACAGATTTCATGACTCACAAAATACAACCAATTGCAGTTATTTTCTGAACTTTTAGTAACATAAGATTAGGTAAAAATAAACTAAATAAATAGAAAAATAAATATTTTTATCATAATTATAATATTCATGAACTATCTATTTAATATTGAGAATTTAGATTATGTGTTCCCTTTTGAATCTGTAGAATTCTGCTAACGCCACAATTACATATTACTCGTGCTTTTTGCAAGGCCCTTCTTGAAAAGGACAGCTCTAGAAACTCTAGTGCCCGATTCTTTGTCATTGCCCTAGCGTGCAACTACTCGTGGTACATTCTCCCTGGCTATGTATCTCCACACTATCGAACCTCTCTTTGCTCTTTCTCGCATTCCCCAAGTCCGTAAGGGACCGACAGTGCACTTGGAGGTTAGTGCTATTATAAACTTTGCTGGTTACTCATGTTCTTTTTGTATTGAAGATTTGAGGTAATTGTCATTATTTAATTCCATAGTTCACTTGAATGGTTATATATATATATATATGAAGTATTTTTTAAGAATGCGTTAATCCCATGAGGCTATTTGTGATGGCCCATAAGTGTGTATTTATAATTTTGAATGATGCTTGGGTTTATCATGCCATATATTGTCATCAATTTATATATTATGACATGGTATAAAATAAACTTTCTATCAGTTGGCACATATTTTTGTGTACAGAGTGGTCTAAATAAAGTTTTAGAACCTTATATTTCTTATAAAGCTTCTTAATGGACATTGATTTATTTTTTTTGGACAAATGCTCTTTGTTCACTTTCTAATTCCCCTCTTATGAGAGCAATTTTCTGCCGCTCAAACGAATCGACGGAGCTGTTGCTAAAGGTACACAGGATTATAATATTTCCACTTTTTTGCTCGTTTTTATATGATATTCATACTATACAAACATGATAGTTCTCTATGAAGTTAATTTTGATTTTAGTGCCCAAAGCTAAATTAATTTTAGTTCAGTAGCTTATAATTAGGTAAAAAATTATAAAGTCTTACTATTGCTTTTTAACTAATAATAGATATATCTGGTTGCCATCAGGATGATATGCAACATGTATGACCAGTTCTTTTAGCTCAAAATGATTTTACGTAACTCGTCTAACTCAAGATCATCTTCGAATTTCATTGCTAAAGATAAACCGGATGATGATGGTACAGCTTATAGTTTTTATTTTTGATAAATTCTTTGTTGATGTTAATGACTTTGGTGCATTTGTAGGTGAACTAATTAATAAATGTTAATGAGTTTGTAGGTGAAATAATTAATATATTTAAAATATTTACTATTTATGTTTCTTGTAATTATTGGATTTGGCTTATATTTCTTAAATTTTTTTAAAAATTTCTAGAACGGTTATTAAAGATTCGTTCTAAACCTTTTTTCTAGAAGGGGTCCATGAGCTCCATTAATGAAAGGTTTTTTTTTTTCTAGAATGAAGCTTTTGGGACAACTTGTCCTTCCAATATGTGTAGAACCAATAGCAACGACAACTATTGGCATGACTTGATCGCTCCTGCACACTTATCGACACGAGGCTGCTGAAATGATGAATCGCAAATAATTGGCACGACAAGTCATTCAATTCTCAAGAAAGATTTTTTTTTAATATTTTGATGTGTTGCAGGTAATTCTGCTACGATTGATTCTATTTTTGTGGTAAATAAATTACCTTGAAATTTGTAGTGCTAACATTAATATATCGATGTCTTAATTTCTTATTTATTGAGGATATTATTCTCGACGATTTCTTTCCATTTTGTATGTTTTCTTTTCTTGGACTTTGTTTTATTTAAGAGTCTAGATTTATTTCCTAAAGGTAGTTTAGGATTTTATTTAATTTCCTTATTTCTAGCTTAACTTGTTTATCAACACTAGGAGTCTTGATTATTTATAAGAGTGAAAGAACGCAAATGACAGCTACACGGAAATCAGGGTTGAAGGCAAGAGCACTGGGCGTACGCAAGAAAGTAGAACACAAGACCTACTTGGAGTTACAAGTCGTAATCAAGAGATCTTCAATGTTGCGAAACCAACGGAGGAGATCTGATCATCCGTAGCAACAAGTATTTGTGTATCAAGTTTTGATGCACTTGTTTTTCATATATTACTTAAACATTTTGTAATTACTCTTAAACGATTAAGTAATAAAGTTTTCGGGTTTGAATACCCATGTTCGTAAGTACTTTTACTTACGAACTAAAAGTTTAATGAGTGTGCTCATTTATCTTTATTCTACTGCCATTTTATATTTCTCTGTTTGGTGTTATCATTGGTGTTACTTAACATCAATCATAACACCTGTTGTGTTATAAGTTCACTGTTTCAAACTAGTTGATGTTAACACTGGTGTTGTTTATTACGAGTCTTAACATCACATTTCAAAATCACAGATCTATAAAACTACAATTGGCACCAGGGCAGGGTACTTTACATTAAGTATTCTGATCCTTATTTGTTTTTTAGATTCATTGACTTATGGACGCTCAAGGGAACCCGCGACCTCCTATCCTCAATGGATAGAACTACTCACTCTGGAAGCAGAGGATGCGGTGGCATATCAAGGACATCGATGAACGAGCGTGGAGAACCATCCTAGTTGGATGGGAGAAACCACGAATTACTGATGTTGGTGGAGAAACCCTTTCCGAGAAAGAAATAGACTGGACCGCTGATGAAATTGCGGATTCAAACTGGACCCTTTGCGGATATGTTGACTCAAACTACTACAAGGTGATCAGTAAGTGCGAGTCAGCAAAGGGTGCTTGGGATGCATTGCAGAGGGTGTGCGAAGGATCTCAAAGTGTGAAGAGGTCAAGACTGGGAATGGTAACTACTACCTTCGAGGCAATGAGGAAGGAGGAAAAAGAGTCAATCATGGACTATGCCATGAGAATTTCGGAGATTGCAAATGAGTTTGGAGAACTTGGTGAGCCCGTGTCAAATTCATGCCTTGTTGGAAAATTACTAAGATCCATCTCAAATAAGTTTAGAGTCAAGGTGGTTGCCATTGAAGAATCAAAGAACAGTTGTTGGATGGCTCAAAACTACGAAATGGAACATCTTGATTCCAATCCGAAAGAGAAGAACGTTTCCCTCACTACTGATGTCAACTCGGATGATGACAGTGAAGCTGTCAATTGGAGAGATTTGCTGGACAAGATCGAGAATACCACTTATGGAGAAGAAGAGGTGTCTATGCTCACTAAAAAATTCAACAAACATTGAAGGAGAAGAAACAACATTGGAGGCACATTTTCAAAGTTCAAATCAGAGAACCCACCTCCAAAATCAGCTGGACGAAAACTCTCTAATTTTCAGCCCTCATCGTCTGAGCCCAGGACAGCGAACTCGCCTAAACCTCTTAGTGAAGTTCAATGCCACGAGTTCAAAGTATGGGGACACTACAAGAACGAATGTGCTAACACATTGAGGAAAAAGAGCCTGATTTCAAAGGAGCTTGATGAAGATGAAGATGACTCTGACTCACCTAAGTCAGTTCCTGCATTGTTTGCTAATGTTGTCTGGGATGACGACATACGAGTTGGCAACATTAATTCCAACATCCTGTGTCTTAATGCAGAAGTCAAAGAAACAACTAACGAGTATAAGAAACTGTGCCTAGAGTATGACGATTTATTTGAAAACTGGAGAAATTAGGTCCTAAAGGTGGAAGCTCTCATGATCAAGGTTGAGAAACTCACCCATGATAAGAACGATCAAGTAGAAATAATTACCTGTCTGGAGTCAACTATCACAAGGAAAGACTCCGAATTGGAACGAGTGAAGGCCGATTTGAAGAAGGCTCAAAACACTCTCTCAAACCTCAACAAGGGAACTGCAAAGCTCGATAAAATTCTTGGGATGTCATTCCAAGAGTCCTCGAAACATGGGATTGGATACAAACCTGAATAGCAAGAGCAGCAAACTGACCAGAAACTGAAGACAACCAAGCATCACAAGAAGAGGAGAAGACAGTATGTGTGACATCATTGTGGTGATCCTGGTCATATTCGCCCATTCTGCTAGAAGAAAGTAGGAAAGAAAAGTCAATTTCCGAGGACGAGGCAACATGTTGTGTCTCACGGCAGTTTCTACGATTCCAACATCAGAACCAACAGTAAAGTTAAACACGTCTGGGTGAAGAAGGAAGAGATCAAACGTAACATGATTTATACCTCTCTAAAATCCCACATTCCAGGAGCGTGGTATTTTAATAGTGGATGTTCCAAGCACATGACCGGTTCTGAAGACCTTCTCTCGAATATTGTGAAATTCAAAGGTGGAGAAGTGAAATATGGTGGAGGTGCAAACAGTCAGATTGTTGGACAAGGAACACTCCATGTTCCAGGAATTGTAAAACTCGAGAATATGTTACTTGTTGAAGGACTGCAACAAACTTGATCAGCATCAGTCAGTTGTGTGATGGAGGCTTTAGTGTGAAGTTCACACGGGAAAGTGTGAAGTTTATGGTGAAGGAAATGCTTGCATTCTTACTGGCCAAAGAACCTCAGATAATTGCTATCAAATAAATGGCGATGTATTTTGCAAGTTATCCTAATTGAGCGAAGCCGAGTTGTGGCATCAAAAGCTTGGACACGTCAACCACAAGATGTTGGAAAGGCTTGTGAAGAAAGAAGTTGTAAATGGTCTACCGAAACTTAACACAAAGATCATTCAAGTTTGTGAAGCATGCCAAAAGGGGAAACAAGTCAGGGTACCGCACCCACATGTTCAGAGCCTTACCACTTCAAATTGCTTTGAACTCATGCACATGGACCTCATGGGACCACTGGAGGTGGAAAGCTTGGAGGTAAATGGTATGTTCTGGTTGTAGTTGATGATTTTTTTAGATTTACTTGGGTTAAATTTTTAAGGGAAAAATCTGAAGCTTTTCAAAGTTTTAAAAAACTTGCAAAAAAGTTGTGCGTAAGCTTTGGTGTAAACATATGAAGGATCAAGTCTGATCACGAAAAAGGATTTGAAAATGAAGTTTTTTCAAACTATTGTTCAAAGGAAGGAATAACTCAAGATTTTTCCTCACCCATTACCCCCCCCCCCCCCAACAGAATGGTATAGTCGAAAGAAAGAATAGATTTCTTGCCGAGATGACTAGAACCATGCTTATATCAAATGGAATTGCAAAACGATTTTGGGCAGAAGCAATGAATACTGCTTTCCACACAATCAATAGGGTGTATTTCAGACCCGGGTCAAATGTTACACCCTACGAATTGTTGTTGGGCAAAAAGCCTAATTTGAGTTATTCCCATGTCTTTGGGTGTGTTAGTTATGTACTGGATGATAGGATGCATCTTTCCAAACTGAACTCTAAAAGTGACAAATGTGTTTTCATGGGATATTCCCAGAACAGTCATGCTTACAGGTTGTTTAACCTTAGAACACGTTGCATGATGGAGTCTATCAATGTGAAGTTTGATGACTTGATTAGTGGTGTTAAACGTGCTGAGGATAATGATCTGGTATATGATCAGGCTCCTCAATATGTTGTGGATGAGTTACATGTTAGTGCAGGTACACAAAGTGATACTACAGGTGATGACGGGTCTGGTGACATATTAGCCAACCTAACACCAAGTTTTGAAGAAGCAGACAATGTTGGGATTGAGGACCATCACTAGTCCTAACACCAAATCCTAAAGCTCCTGAATCAGATTCAGACTCAGATGAAGACAACCCGAATAATCAAATTGACCTGTACCAGAGGAATCATCCAACATGTTAAATTATTGGAGATATTGATGAGAGGAGCACAAGGAAGAGGCAGATAAATTTCAAAGAAATGGTAAGATATTTCTGTTTTTTGACTAACTACTCTCAAATTCGGGAGACCTTGTTTCTTGCTAATACAAAGCCTAAGCGTGTGGAAGAAGATATGAGGAATGAGTTCTGGATCAAAGCCATGCAGGAGGAGTTGGATCAGTTTTCTAAAAATGATGTTTGGGACTTGGTTCCACGCCATGCAAACACACATTTCACTGGCATAAAGTGGATCTTCAAGAATAAAACCGATGAAGCATGAAACATTGTGAGCAATAAGGCAAGGTTGGTTGCACAAGGATATACTCGGATTGAGGGAATTGATTTTGACGAGACATTTGCACCGGTTGCACGAATAGAATCTGTAAGACTCCTTGTTGCTATTGCTTGTCATTTGAAAATATCACTGCATCAAATGGATATTAAGAGTGCTTTATTGAATGGTGTTTTGAGTGAAGAAGTATATGTTGAGCAACCCAAAGGGTTTGTTGATCCTCACAAACCCAATTTTGTTTTAAAATTAAAAAAGGCGTTGTATGGTTTAAAACAAGCTCCAAGAGCTTGGTAGAGGTTGACTCAACATTTACTATTTTTAAACTTTAGACGAGGTGAAGTTGATAAAACCTTGTTTCTTCTCAAATCCAATAAGCACATTCTTAAGTTCAAATTTATGTAGATGATATTGTGTTTAGATCCACTAGTGAACAGATGGTGAAGGATTTCATAGCTCGGATGTCAGACACATTCGAAATGAGCATGGAAGGAAACCTTTCGTATTTTCTTGGGTTACAAATTAAGCAACTTGACGATGGTATTTTTCTTTCCCAAACTAAATATGATAAAAACCTGGTTCAGAAATTTGGACTAGAAAATGAAAAGCATAAGAAAACACCTTGAGGAAAACCAGCAAACTGTCAAGAGATGATGTTGGGATCAGTGTTGATAACACCGTTTATAGGAGCATGATAGGAAGTCTCATGTATCTAACTGCAAGTAAGCCTGACATAATGTACAGTGTATGTTTGTGTGCTAGGTATCAATCGAACCCTAAAGAGTCACATTTAAAAGCTGTAAAAAGAATAATTAAATATGTGGATGTAAGAAGTGATTTAGGTTTGTGGTATACTAGAGATACATGCACTGAACTTGTTGGTTAAACTGATTCAGACTGGGCAGGAGATGTGGTGGATAGGAAGAGTACCACTAGAGGTTGTTTCGTCTTGAGAAGTAACTTGGTCTCGTGGTATAGTAAGAAACAAAACTGTATATCCCTCTCTACAGCAGAAGCTGAATATATCACAGCTGGAAGTGCGTGTACACAACTTTTGTGGATGAACTAGATGATTGAAGACTACGGTCTCCATAGTAGTGTTCTGACCGTACTGTGTGACAATACGAGTGTGTTTTGCATGTAATTGTGGTATTTTTCTCATATTTTTAATTAGAGTTTTATGTTGATTTTGGTATTTTTGAGTCGTTTTTCGTTAGGCTTTTAGGTTCTTTTTCTTGTTTTTTGTGTTTCTTGTTAATTTTAGATTTAATTGGGTTAAATGGCTTCAATTAATTGGAGGTTTTGTGCAATTTTGGATTTTTATGTTTAAAATTCCTATTTTTATAGGTAAAAGCATTGAAGGCTAAAAGTACTAGCCAAGGCAAGCAGAACTCCAAGCCAAAAGAGGTTCAAAAATGCCCAAACATTCTGGAATACTAGCCAGGGCACGCCAAGCAGCGCCAGCGCAAGCCAAGGCTCGCCAAACTTCACGCCAAGCAGCGCCAGCGCAAGCCAAGGCTCGCCAAACTTCACGCCAAGCAACGCCACTGCATGCCAAACTTCAGTCCAAAACTTTATACTTTGTTTCATGCTTAAATCCTAGATCTAGGCTTTGTTTCTTGTTATTTTTCTTAAAGTTTTGGACTTTCTTGTCAACTTTCCTTTCTCTTTACATCCATGCTTTCAATTTTTGCTAATTTGCTTTATTTGAGTTTTTATGCATAGTTGTACCTTGTGCATGCATGCTTGTACTTGGTGAAACATTGCATTTTCTTGCTTATTTTCATTATTGCTTTGCATTTTCTATTTGAGGCATACGACGAGGCATCCTACTCATTTGCATTTCATTTTCTAGTTTAGTTTAGCTATTTTAATTATTTTATTTTCATTTTTCCTTTATTTTTCAAGTTTGAAACACATTGAATACTTCAATTGAATCGAATTCTGATAATACCAAGCCAAGAACCCGTTGATATATTTCAACACCACTAAAACTCTTCTAACAGAGTGCCATTGATATCTCAGAAAATCCCGTTCAGCACTCTCGTATAAAACACATTGACATCATGTATCATTTTATCCGAGACTTGGTTGAGAAGAAAATAATGAGTCATGAGCATGTTGGGACAGACGATCAACTAGCTGACATCTTCACAAAGACATTAAATTTTGAGACCTTCTCTCATTTGAGAAGAGATCTCGGTATGTGCATTGTCTAGTCCATGTTGGGTTTGATGTTGTGACAACCACTTATGTCATCAGTCACAACATTTGTACAATTTGCATGCATTTTTATTTTTCTGTCTCATACTAATATGAATGCATTGGGTCTATTTGTTGGTGCAAAAAGATCTTGTTTTGTAATAAAAATTGTGACAACAAGACTGACCTCTTCGACTAGTTGATTGTGGAACGTTCCCGCAGAAACTGGCTTTCTCCCAATTCCAAAAACAAGGGGTGTTAAAAAGAAATTGCAAAGATAATCTCTCATCAAATTTGTAAAAAGATGAAGAAAATATGTATTAAAAAGAACCCAATCTTTATATTTCACCACCTTTTGACGTAGTCATTAACTTGGGTTAAGGGGTTTATTTTCATTGACTTCACCTGGAGTAATGTTGGTTATAATGTCATCAGTCATGGAAAGCAACACGGATCAAGTCACTAAAAACATTAAGTGTATTTTTATCTTTTTTTAGGTCATATATTTTAGGCATCTTCTAGGACATTCATACTTTGTGAAGATGCCAAATTGTTGCGTGTTCTATTACTTATGCTTGCTTCTCTGTTTGACTATTCTCAATCAATTATTTTCAGTGGAGTTAAAATTGGAGAGTTGGACAGGTAATACCAGATTAACGTGGCAGGAAGTTGTTCACCCTGTATGTATTTTCGCGACTATGGTGATGGTTCTAAGTTCCAGCTCTAATTCGGGTTTATGCAATTGTAGGGACGTGTGATTTACCTTGATCTTGTAGTTGATTAAGTTGAGATATTGGTTCCTAACTTAAGGGGGAGTGTGGTATTTAGATGGAAAGAAAATCCGTGTGGGACAATTCAGGATTTTCGATAAATTAGGGTTTTTACTCTTTTTCTCTCTCCTGTTACAACGGTTATTTTTTTGTGGTTTAAGAGTCCGAGATTGTTACCGTTTTCTTATCCTCTCTAACTCTCCAACTTTTCTCCGTCTCTTTCTCGAAGTGCCTATTTTTATTGCTACTCTCTCTATGAAATTTACAAGATATCTTCTCCGAGCAAAACTTCAGTACTTCCTGCCGGCGTACGGAGACCGTCCGGTAGCCAGGCACCGATGAATCTTCCAGATTCGGTGGCCTGGATATTCGCAAGGAAATCGGTGGCACGTTCAACCAGAACCCATCACTAGTTACAACACCTCCAGCTGGTTCACCGCCGCACCAACCTCAGGACGTTGTTCCAATTTCGGCGCCCGTCGACGCAAATCCTGAGGCGCAGGTTTTTCCCGATAAGGATGGGAATGAAATTGACATCGATAACACACCAAATCTACCTCTTATTGCCAAGATTTTTGGGCGGTTAGGTGATCCAACCTTGAAACGGTCCCGGCGGCTAAGGAACATCCCACCTGGCGTGGTGCCACCGGTAGTTCCAAAAAGTCAGGCCGGACCACGATGAGTTGTGCTGCTCGAGAACATGAACTTGGCCAAGGATGTCACTGTCATGACAGACCCGGATGACGATGAGTTTGTGCCCTCCGCCCCTGGTGCTACACTGGTGACCACCTCAGCTCCGCCTGTATTGCCGAGAAGGTCTCGCCGCCGAAAGGAAACTATAAAGCTTGCTGACAAGAAAAATCTACCTGTAGATATTAAGTGCCGTATGGATCGACTGGGACTGAATACTCCTCTGCTCCGTATGAGATTTTGGACTTCTTTACTAGGGAGGTTTCAAGCTCCTCCAAACCTGCTGAAGTTCAACCTACTTCCAATCCTGTTCCTGAGGTTCACCCTAAACCGGAACCCAATTTTAGGTTTGAGTATTCCCCCGATCCATCTGATGAGATCCTTATTCTTGATCTCATGCCTGCCAAGAAGACGTCAAAGAAGAAAAACAAGACACCTTTGCCTGTTTTCACTCCACAAAGTGATGTTGGGACCGGTGATATGTCAGCAAAGCCAACATCACTCGTTACTGTATCTACCCCTCCCTCTAGTTCTGAATCGATTTTTGCTTCTAACCAAGCACCCTCTCATCCATCTGGTTTGGAAGGTGTCTCTGGTGACTCTTTTGCCTCTGCGGAAGTTGAAATTTAGGACATGGTTCCTTTCTCTTTGGAGTTTTTAACGTCCGCAGCAGAAGAGTTGTAGCCTACCTACCATGATTGGGGAATGATTGATGAGAAACGGGTGCCTGCGAAGCTTTTCAAGTGCCAAAATCTGATTGAATTCTTCCAACATCGAGTCATTTATGACACGGTATGTACCAATATGCCTTTTGTTCGTGATGTGGTTTTGGAGTTTTATGCAAATCTACTTCCCTCTTTTGCAAATCTCGTCTCTGCGAATTTTGGAAAAGTGTACGTTCGTGGGAAACTGTACTCCTTTACCCTAGGTTTGATAAATGATTTGCTTGGAACCGAGGCCTGTCAAGGTGATTCCACTGTTGACGACATGGATGAGGTCATCCAATTCCTATCTGGTGGGCTATTGACCAAGTGGCGCGAGCAATTGCCCAGCACCAAGTTAACCTCCCTTTACTTTGTCTGCATAATATTGTTGTTTTTAACTGGGTCCCTTCAAATAATGCGACTGTACTGACTCGTCCTCAAGCACGGCTTCAAACTTGGTCGTGGAATCAAGTTCAGCTTTGGTCAGCAGGTTTTTGATGCGGTCACCAAGTTTGCTACATCAAAAACTACCTCCTCTCTTTGCTTTCCGTCTCTTATCTATAGCGTGCTGGAGCATCAAGGCCTTATGCCATCTAGAGATGATGTGCTTACTGGGGAGGCTGAGTGGTTCACTTTGCGTAGCCAACATTTGTTGGGTGCCCGTGTTGTCGATCTGCCCTCGCAAGCGCCTATTCGGCCTGGTGTTGTGCGTGGTGACAATTCTTCGGCTCACAACACCAATCATAACATGGTCAAACTCCCGCCTCAGGTTGTGCGGGCTCAACTTGCCTTACTCGACAATCAAACTGCCCAGCTTCAGGCCGTGCGGGGTTCATGGTATGAGGCCCTTTTTCTTTCTGAATAAGAGGGAGAAACTGAGGAGACTGAAGAGGTTGAGGTTGAGAATGCGTTTGCTGAGGATACTGATGGACAAGCTGCAGAAGTGTTGGCCAGCTTAAGCAAGAGGAGGAAGAAGGTCTTGTTGAGTAACAAGAAGTTAAAGAAGATGAAGAAATTGTTGCGGAAGAGGAAGGCTGATGAAGGGACATCGTCGTCTTCTCGGCGGTCTAAGAGAGCTCGTGGTCTTTGAGTGATCATGCTTCTCTTAGTTTATCTTAACTTTTTTATTTATTTTGTTTTGGGATGTTAAACAATGTTTATTCAGGGGGAGTCGTTGAACTCAGGGGGAGTTTGTTTTTATGTGTCTTGCCTTTGTCATTTGTGTGTGTGTCCAGAAAGGCAAAAGGGGGAGATTGTTGAGGATATTATTCCTGACGATTTCTTTACATTTTTTATGTTTGCCTTTCTTGGACATTGTTTTATTTAGGAGTCTAGATTTATTTCCATAAGGTAGTAAGGATTTTATTTAGTTTCCTTATTTCTAACTTAACTTGTTTATCAAGACTATGAGTCTGGATTATTTAAGGGAAATAGATCAACACAAATCGACACGGCTTTTGAAAAGGGACGCAGGACATTCTTTGAGAAGCAGAACACAGCACAAGACCTACTTGGAGCTACAAGTCAGAATCAAGAGATCTTCAATGTTGCGTAACCAACGGAGGAGATCTGATCATCTGTAGCAACAAGTGTTTGTGTATCAAGTTTTGATACACTTGTTTTTCATATATTACTTAAACATTTTGTAATTGTTCTTAAACGATTAAGTAATATAGTTTTCGGGTTCGAATACCCATATCCGTAAGTACTTTTACTTACGGACTAAAAGTTTAATGAGTGTGTTCATTTATCTTTATTCCGCTGCCATTCTATATTTCTCTGTTTGGTGTTATCACTGGTGTTACTTAACATCAATCATAAAACATGTCTTGTTGTTATAAGTTCACTGTTTCAAACTAGTTGATGTTAACACTGGTATTGTTTATCACGAGTCTTAACATCACATTTCAAAATCACAGATCTACAAAACTACGTTATTAACTCGCCATATATTGAGTTGGTGTACTAGGAAGAAATTTAGTTCATATCAATTGTTGAGGCAATATAGCACACTTACCAAAAGTTTATGTTGACCATGGACTATAATAGAGGTGCTAATACTGAGGTATATTCTCTTTTAATTTTTTTAATTTGTATATTTTATCTGCAATAAAAATGAAACCTACAATTGGAATGAAGTTTCAATCATTAATTATCCATTATTAATCATAATCTATCAATAAACCAATTTCCTTAATTAAGATGTTCTTATGTTTTGTGCACGTATAGCGGTTAACATCTGTTGTCTGATTGCGAGCATGATAATAAGTGATAAAACCAAAAAGATTGGTTTCCAAGAATAGGGGTACTAACCTCAAAATAGAGATCAGCGACCTGAAATAGATTCCAAAAACGTCTTAGTGACCTTCTAAGCCTTCAACGATCCTCCTAGCGACCTCTCCGGTCCTGCAAAACAGCACCTTCAGACGGGTCGGATGTCAAACCCGTGAAGGTCCTCCGATGCTTATCAAAAGCAAGTGGTAGTCTAAAAGCTTAAAATATGATAAAAGCAAGATAAAAATAATGAGAGGTATGCACCCCCTTTATAGAGACACGAGAAGTATTCCCCAAGCCAAGGGTTTCCTTCTCCCATTACAAATCCATAAATACCATGACACCACAACCGACTAAGAATTAGGATTCCTCCTGTATGCTAAGTTCCCATGAATAATAGATCTCTTTACCATAATAGTCCTGGGCCTGTTATTCCTTCCATATAGTCCACCAGGACCCCATAAACCATTCACATTAAACTCGTGGGCTCGATATTCATACAGCCCATAAGCGAACTCAAACAACCAACACAAAACACGAGAGGTCGCGACCCTATATGAGAACTCATCCTCATACTCCAGGTCGCTACTCTACAAACCAGCTTGCCCACCTCCCCAAGGTAACCATCCAGCTCGCTCACCTCCCAGAAGAAATGCTCCTTCCAGTAAATGAGGTCGCTTACCACAAATACCCACATATATCAAATAATATCACATATGGACATTTAGGTCCGTATCAGCTAGTCCCACATGTTCTAGCTGATTGAGGCACGAAATCAGGTACGACATGTAAAGCAGAATTAAAAAAGCACAACCACAATAACAAAACATGAACACATAAATAAATCACCCTTCCAGCTTACCAATCCATTTCTTAGAACCACCCCGCTCGACCCACCGAGCCATAATATTAAACATCCCACGGTAAATTACCAAGTATACCTGCGACCTCCAAAATATTAGCTCGCTAAACTCGCTCGTTATTTTAAGATAAAATAATCACCTCGTAATAGACGACCCACGAGTCCCCCAGACCAAGTCCCCAGGCTCGACCTGAGACTCGACCTGAAACCATACAACATTCATCCCCCGACCTGAAGTCATATTCGGACTCAATAATTTCAAAAACGCAATCATAAACAGCCCCAAAAGGCAAAACACGCCTTTCTCTATCCATCCCATCCCTTTTAAGTTTCATTAAATGCAGCCTGACAGTGTGTCGGGCACGTGTCACTTCCTCATTTTCTCGGAGTATAATAAACACGGTGGGCCCAAAATAAAAGGCCCAAAACATTCCTTAAAAACTCTAATAACTCTCCCGCTCTTACCTGTCCCATCAGCTTTCTCGCCGCCCAACACTTAAAAACCCCTTCACCTTCCCCATTCAACACTTTTCAGAAACTTCAAGCAAAGAAACCACCATTTTCACTCTGCAAAAAGCTCGCCCACCAGCCAGTTGTCAAAAAATTATCAACAGCGTAACGTTCTTCACCGACCTCCACAACTTCGAGTATGTGTAAGTCCCCTTGATCTCTTCTCTTTTCAATAATTAGATCTTGCTGCCATATATGCGTTGCATCTGCTGAGTTATTATATTTTATGTTGTTCCCCTCCCCCTGTGTTCTGAATTAATGATGAATTTAGCATCCTCCAACCCTAATTCACAAAATTCCAGCCTCTCACCTGATTCGAACCCCACCGTAAACCCCTACATCTTTACCAGGAGGCAAAAACAGCCCCCCTCCCCCTCCGGCCTTCGTGACGAGCCAGAAGGTGACGTCGATTGGTCGGAATTAGAGGCCCAAACTTGGGTTCATATTGACGCCCAGGCTTCCCTAGAAAACATTTCTGAAGATCCTTCCCCTGCCCCTCTAGCTCTTACAAACATTCCAGAGGGCATTCCCGTAATAAAACATACAAAACCACCGCCCTGCGAGCATTTCCTAGAAAACCCAGTGACTATAGCTCGCTCCGTAAAAGCTATCGACCTACCTCCCTCCACTCATACAACCAAAGAAATCAAAGATAATTACTGGCTACTCCCCAACCCGGAAAAACTTGACGAGTTCAAATGAACCCTTAACCTCCCCAACACCGCCGAAATGATCCAACCCGATATCCTCCACCTAGATCCCATGAAACCCTCTCCGAACCACATAAACCTCTTTGACGAGCTACTTAGGGCAGGATTCAGATTCCCAGCCCATCAATTTTTTGTTGAAATCTCCCATCTGTACAAAGTCTCCCCCTTACAACTGACCCCCAACTCCATGAAATTCATGGCGGGGTATATTATTTTGTGTAAATACTGTGATACCCAGCCTGATCCAGGTTTTTTCCAATTTTGTTTTCAAATAAAATATCAACAGAATTCTTTCTACCTTGCTGCTCGCTCAGGCCAATCTCGCTTTTTGATAAACCCATCCAATAAAGTCCCCGAGTGGAGAAGAAATTTCTTCTTCATCCATAATACGGAGGACTGGCCTTTTTTGACCGAGCTACAATACCATACCCCCAAACAACACAAATAGACCACTCCCAAACATTGCCCAGTTTTGTACAAAAAGTATTCTGGCCAGCTCGTAAAGTGGAGCGAGCGCCCATTTGACGTGGTGCTGCTTACCAGCCAATCTGATATTTTTCGATATGTGGGCATCAGCTCTTGCCCAATCGAACTAGATCTTGCCCTTACCGAGTCTGAGTTTGGTAGGTTTTTTAAGTTTTACAATTCTACATCATCCTCCGTTGTTAAAACTGAATAATAACACTTCTTTGCTATCGCAGTTGCATTCATCAATAAGTGTGTCGCGCCACGCTCCACCAAAGTTAAGGAACTACCTACTATACAGCCCGCAGCTGCCCCAATGCCTTCTCCAATTGACGTAGATGAGGCACTGAATCAAGCTTCTGGAACAGTGGCGGAAGACGGCGATGTGGAGGAGATGCAGTTAGTAAAGAGATCCTTAAAGGGCAAAGGAAAACGCCCTCTTCAACCTGTTGCTAAGAGCCCGAGCCCTCTTGAACAAAAATGTCGCCGCCTCCGCAAGTCTCATATTGCGACCTCCACCAGCTCACCTGACCTTAGCAAAGGATTGACTCAGTGTGACAATGCCAAGGAGATTCAAGCCTTCCTTGATGAGCGCATAATCAAACAGGTAGACTCCGAAAAAACTCTTCCCCATAATACAGTTTATACTTAGTAAATTCTGATAAGATGTTATGGTGCAGCTGAGTCCCCTGGTGTCCAAGCTTTCAGAGGAGCTGATGGCTCGATCCACAAAGAGCGAGCTCCAAAAAACGTGCGACGAGCTGACCGCAAAAACCGAACAGTAAACGCGGCAGCTATCTCTGACCCAGGGAGAACTAGATTGCGCGAACCAACTGCTGGAGGATCGCGCGGAGGAGATACTGATCTTGAAGAGCCAGGTGAACAACCTTAAGGACGAGACAGCTCGCATGGGCAACGAGATCAAGGATGTGCAAAAGCGGACGGGGAGCTCAAACTGCAAAATCAAAAGCTCTTAGGACAGAATCAAGCCGTTCACGAGCAAGGCGTGACTGAAGGTCGGCGGACCTTTCTTACGAGCACAGCCGGCAAAAATTTCATTGGTGCTTTCAGGGAGGAACTGGTGGAGGCATACAAGAACTCCTCCATATATTTTTGTACGATGGCTGGTGGCGCCCAAGAGTGGTTTTTCACAGCTATTGGAATAATCAAAGAGCAGGTCACCGCATTGAATGTCACTTACAACCCCGACGTTCCAGCCATCATCAACCAGCTATCCCCCTTCAGCACCTTCGAAGGCGATTGGAAACAGCCACTTCATGCGAAGTGGTGGCTATTGTGCCAGAGCCGAGCTATCCTGTCTACCGGACTATCCTCCGAACTAGAGACGCCTCTGGAAGACCTAGTTTCTATGTCCGAACCAAGTATTGGAACCGCCAAAAACCTGCCAGCCCCTTCTTCCGAAAAAGCTGTCTGAAAAACTTATATTTATGTTCGTAACATGTATGAACAATTTCTTACTTATGTAAATACCAAACCACAATCCATGTATGAAATAAACCTATAAGTTAATATAAGTCGCACGAAATTACATACTTCACCTCATGAGACCGCGAGATCCTACAACAATCAAACCATGACTTATAAACAATCCAATCCATAAGCATACTGAATATATTAGCTCGCATAAAAACAACCATCCATTAAATAACACAAAGGCATGAGAAAGATATGTAAGTCAAACATATCCCTCCCAAACATAAGTAAAACATCATAACCACTCATCCATAAAAAGTCATTAAGATAGCTTGCCAAAATTTATTTATTATATATATCGCGAAAAACTCCCCCCAAAGGGTACATCACCAAGATAAATACGAGAGAAGTGCCCCCCCGGTCCGCCTTCTCCCGCCACAAAAACACAACCTTCCAAAAACACAAACTCCATACGAGAGAAGTGCCCTCGGTCCGGGGTTACCTTCTCCCGCCACAAAAACACAACCTTCCAAAACACAAACTCCATACGAGAGAAGTGCCCCCCGGTCCGGGGTTACCTTCTCCCGCCACAAAAATACAACCTTCCAAAACACAAACTCCATACGAGAGAAGTGCCCCCCGGTCCGGGGTTACCTTCTCCCGCCACAAAAACACAAACTTCCAAAACAAAAATTCCATATGAGAGAAGTGCACCCCGGTCCGGGGTTACCTTCTCCTGCCACAAAAACACAAACTCCATCCCCTTTTAATTTTATAAATACCATAACCGCCCTCTAGGCATAATATTTCTTCAAATGACACACATTCCATCTTCTAGGCAAGACTTTCCCACCAGCATCCCCGAGTATATAGGCTCCTCCTTGCAACACTTTTAATACCTTGAATGGTCCAACCCAGTATGGATCCAATTTCTTAGTCATCTTTAGCGCATCAGCTCGCCTCCACACCAAATTGCCGACCTGAAAACAACGACGCTTGACCCATTTACTAAAAGCAGCTTGTATCTTTTGTTTATAATTCTCAACCCGAGCTGCAGCCTTATCTCGTATCTCATCAATTATTTCAATCGCTCCCCGGGCTAACCTCTCATTTTCCTCCATATTAAATGCTGCCAGACGCTGCGATCCTCCTACTATCTCTACCGGAACCCCATAGACCAGACTGAATAGTGACTCCCCCGTAGAGGTTCGAGGAGTTATTCGATAAGCCCATAGGACCGAAGCGAGCTCTTCTTCCAGTCTCAACTTGAGTCCCTGCACAATTATACGATTAGTAACTTCCACCTGCCCATTAGTTTGGGGATGCGCCACAGAAGTAAATCGCTGCCTCATCCCTATCTCTTTGCACCAGTTCCGAATTTTCCTCCCATTAAATTGGGTTCCATTGTCGGACACTAACACTCGCGGCACACCAAACCTGCAAAATATATTGTTAAAAATAAAATACATCATATGCTGCTCGCTTATGCCAGTAACAGCTTCGGCCTCCACCCATTTCATAAAATAATCAATCGCCACCACCAGATATTCTTTATTGCCCGGGGTCTTTGGAGAGGGCCCCACGATATCAATTCCCCATTGCACAAACGGGCACGGCGAGCTCATAACCATCATCTCTTAAGCCGGTATATGAATAACCGGGGCATGCATTTGACACTTTTTACACGTTCTCACCAGGTCGCTAGCCATACCTTTCATCCCTGCCCAAAAGAAGCCAGCCCGCAATGTTATGCCAACCAACGCCTTTCCCTTCGCATGATCGCCACAATATCCTTCATGTATTTCCATCACCACCTTTAATCCTTTCTCCTTAGCCAAACATTTCAAAAAAGGTCCAAAGCACAACCTCTGTACAATTCCTCATTTACCACACAGAAACGAGCTCTTGTTCTGGCCTCCCTCGTTGTCAATCTCTCTGCACCCTCCTTAGACTTGACGAGAGTATCCCATATAAGTGAACGCCAATCATCCTTGATTTCAAGCTCCATAATCTGCTTCCCTTTTTCCACGCTACTATGTTCTAACTCCATCAACGTAATCCTCTGAGTATCGCAAGTCCCCAATTCTCCTGCTATCCGAGCGAGCTGATCAGCCCGAGTGTTTTCAGCTCGTGGTAAATGCTCTAATTTGAACTCTTCAAAACGTGTTGCCTCCTCACGCAATTTATTCAAGTATATCGCCATCCGTTCTTCCTTAGCCTCAAACGAACCGTCGAACTGGCGATCTATCAACCGAGAATCCGTGTACGCCCATACCTTCCTTGCTCCTAGATCGCCTGCCATTTTGATACCCTGCAAAACAGCCTCATACTCAGCTTCATTATTGGACGCTTTATATCCCAGCTTGATCGCGAATTCCAAATTCTCCCTCTCTGGGCTGGTTAACACAATACCCAGCCCTGATCCCGTCACCATAGTTGAGCCATCACTGTACAATGTCCATGCCTTTACTTCCTCGCCCGCGTCAGATGGGCGTACCATCTCCTGCAAAAACTCTGCCAATTCCTGCCTTAATAGCCACCCTTGGTTTATAAATCACGTCGTACTCGCTCAACTCTACAGCCCACTTCACCAATCTCCCAAATACATTTGGGTTACTCAAAACCTGCTTAAGAGTTAAATTAGTACGCACCTTCACCCTGTGGCTCAAAAAGTATGGTCGCAGTTTCCTTGCTGTACAAATCAACGCAAAACCTCCTTTCTCCATCTTGGAATATTTTAACTCAGCCCCTCGTAACATCCTGCTAATGTAATAAATAGGACTTTGCGTGCTCGCATCCTCTCTAATTAACACGAGCTCACTGCGACCTCTCCTACTGATATATATAGGATCAGGTCTTCTCCAGGCATCGGTTTGGTTAATAGTGGTATCTCAGCCAGGTACTTCTTCAATTCCTCAAATGCCTCTGCTACTTCCTTTGTCCATTCGAACCTGTACCCTTTCCTAAGTGCCCTAAAAAATGGGACACCCCTCTCCGCCGACCTGAAGATAAAACGACTAAGGCCCGCAATGCGACCGGTAAGTACCTGCACGTCACGTACTGTACGGGGGTGTGGCATCTCTAAAACAGCCCGCACCTTCTCTGGATTTTCTTCGATTCCTCTCTTCTTCACCATATAACCAAAAAATTCCCAAACCGCACACCAAACGCACATTTCTTCGGATTAAGCTTCATCCCATATTGCCTTAGTATAACAAATGTCCTCCTCAAATCCTCCACATGGGATTCAGCTTTCTTGCTCTTGACCAGCATATCATCAACATACACCTCCATAGTGGACCCCAACAGATCTTTAAACATTTGATCCATCAACCTCTGATAGGTCGCTCCAGCGTTCTTCAGGCTAAAGGGCATGGACACAAAATAGTATGTCCCTATAGAAGTAACAAAACTCACCTTGGGTTGATCCTCCATTGCAAGAGTTATTTGGTGATACCCCTGTGAAGCATCAATCATGCTCAACAGCTTGCACCCTGAAGTCGAATCCACCAACTGATCAATTCGTGGCAAAGGATAATGATCCTTTGGGCAAGCTTTATTCCAGATCGCAAAAATCTACACACATCGTCCACTTTTGTCCCAGTTTTGGCACCATTACGATGTTAGACAAGTATTCCGGGAATTGAATTTCTCTTATGTGGCCAGCTTTCAATAGTTTCTGCACCTCCTCCTCGATTACCTTATCAAGCTCCGGCCCGAAATGCCTCCTCTTCTGCTTTACTGACTTCACCTCCGGGTCCACATTTAAATGATGTTTTGCTACCTCAGGAGATACTCCTGTTAGCTCTCCATCCCCAAAGGCAAATACATCCCGAAATTCCTTCAATAGCTTTACCAGCTCGTCTCTCAATGCCTCAGGCAATAAGGTCCCTACCCTCGTAGTATACTTTGGGCGACCTTCCTCTAACGAGATTTCCATCAGTTCTTCATTTGGCAGAACAGAATTCTCCTACTCCTTTATCTTTTTCGCATTAAGTACTCCTTCTGGCCGATCAACATCCCTTTCGCGCTTGTTTTCAACTAATCCCCTCCTGACCGTCATTTGATAGCACGATCTTGCGACCTGCTGTTCCGAAACGACTTCCCCCACTTTGTCTCCCACCGAAAACTTGATACTCATATGATAAGTCGACGTTACAGCGTGAAATGCATTGAGGGCAGGTCGACCAAATATGGCGTCGTATGCCGACCTTCCCCGGACTATCAAAAATTTTAGACTCTTTTTTGCTCGCAATTCTTCCTTCCCTAATATCACTATTAGCGTCAGCTCTCCCTCAGTAATCACTTGTGCCCCATTAAACGCGTATATGGGCGTATTCACAGGTCGCACCTTATTTTCCAGCTTCATCTGCTCAAGATAATCTATATATATTATATTTACCGAGCTCCCATTATCCATAAAGATTCTGCCGACCTCATACCCCGCCACCTCAGCTTCAATTACCAGCGCGTCATTATGATCTTCCTGCAGCCCGCGTCTGGCGTTAGGGCCAAAAGAGATGATTGGCCCTTCTATCTGAGATCTCTGACTTATACTGGCGACCTCCCATGTTCCTAGGCGAGCTGACTTAACATGCCTTCTTCGTGCATTGTTGGAATCCCCATCGGTTGGTCCTCCCGAGATCATGTTTATCCTCCCCTTATTTCTTCATGGGCCATTATGTCCACGATTTCCTTGTTGTGGTATTCTCGCGACCTGATCCTGAGGTGGATCCCTCGGTGGTGGTGGAGGTAATGGTCGCCCCTGCTCCTTTGGTTCTCTATCCTTGTAAATCACTTCCTTCAGATGCCCAACTTTTATGAGTCTCTCTATCTCCTCTGTGAGATGCCTGCAACTTTCAGTGAAATGCCCATAATTGTTGTGAAATAAACAGAAGGAATTAGTTTTGGGGTGAGTAGGGATTGGCGTGCGATCTTCTGGCCACTTTATAGCATTGGGTATCAAGCGCTCCATAATAGTAAACACCTTAGCTTGCGGGTAGGCCAACGGTGTAAAATTCTCATTCCTCCAATCTCGCATATCCCCTTCCGGCTTTTTGCTAATTACAGAGCTCGAGCTCAAGAGCCTGTGCACTATCCTTCTTGGTTCTCTCCTTAATTCCCTCTAGATATACTGCCTCCCATATCCACGACCTCCCTACCAAAATGCACCTGATGTTCCTCCTCAGCCTCCTCCACCTATATATACTTGTGGCATCTTCCCAAAACTTCATCATAGGTATGCGCTTCCTTCTTTACCAAAGACTTGCGTAAGTCTTCCCTCCTCAATACTTGGTGTAAAGCTCCAGCCTTCATCTCATCAGTAGCAACAAGTACTTCCAGAGTGGCACCGGTAAACCTGTTAACATATTGCTTCAATGTTTCATCAGGTCGCTGCACCATAGTAAAAAGCGACTGTGCCGTCTTCGCACTCTGCCTCACGCTGGAAAATTATTTCAAAAAAGCAGCTCGCAACACCTGATAACTGATAATTTTCCCTCGCGGTAACTGATAGAACCAGTTTTGTGCGATTCCCCTCAAGTGGACATGAAGGCCCGACACGCCACAGCATCCATGTAGTTGTGTAACATCCTCTCATTCTTGAAGAGCTGCAAATGCTCGACTGGATCTGTCGCCCCTCGATATTGGAATTCTAATGCCTTATACCCCTTAGGCACTGCGGACTGCAACATTTCATCCGAAAAAGGATGCCCCTCACCTCCGTCGAACCTCTCTCCTTCTCTAAAAGCCTTATTCTCTGGCCCCACCTCGTTCACACCATTTCCTTCATTATATCCACTGCGGCTCTTACGAATTTTTTCTTGGGATTCACCATCCATATCCGAGTGATGTGGCCTGAATAGCCAGACCTGTATAGGGGTAGATCTAAATGATAATTATTAAGGAAAATCCAGGAGACTTGGCCAGACCAGTCTTATGGAAGTTCTGATTTGTTCTTCTCGGAAAAAGGGTCAGAGATATATCGAAAGAGGGATCAACACAGCTCAGGAATTGTCCTGACCTGGTGTGTATTCTCTCATGAAATAACCTGGAGAGAACAGGTAGGTCTGATACTCTGACCTATGAGATAAACTGGAGAGAGCAGGATCAAGACAGGTCTGGTATCCTGATCTCCTAAAAGGGAACAGGTGGGACCACTTGTCTGAATTAGTTGCGTAACGGCTACGGCGAAATCTGGTAGGGGAACTGGGTGGTAATTCTAGTTCCGCCGCATCGTGGGGCATGCCGCAGTTGACAGGGCCATCAACGACGAGGCCAAAGGGGGCAGAACCATCAGTAGAAACCGGACCGAGCACCATGCAACCCCCCTCTGGCGGATCCACGCTCGCCGAAGGTGGATTGCTGAACGAAACTTTCCTCAGGCAGCTGCCTGAACTCATCGGGAAAGCCGTGGAAGCGGCTGTGGAGAAGAAGTTTGCGGAGATCTCAATGCCGCCGTCTAAAACACCCCCATCCCGGATAGTTCCACTATCAGAAGCGGAACCATCGCGTGGCCAACGCACGGTTCGAGCCCCCCTTCAGGATGGAGAAGAGAACTTTTCTACCTCCAACAGTGAAACGTTAAGTCAGGCTAATCCAGGCCTTGCCGAGCAGATGCAAAGTCTGCAGAAAGAGGTAAGAGAGTTTAAGAAGAAAATGGCGAGAGTTGATACGGTCCCGGCACGCAGGGGCACGCCGTTCACTGAGGAGGTCATGCATGATCATGTGTCGGACTCCTATAGATCTTTGGGTTTCGAGTATAGTGGGACAACAAACCCATGGGATCACCTGAGCCGTTTTGAAATTGCGGCGGCTGTGCAATAGTTTTCGGACGCAGTCATGTGCTGGGTCTTCCCAATGACCTTTACTAAATCAGCCCAAATCTGGTTTAGCCAGTTGCTGTAACACCCGTGCATCAATTTCATATTTTCATATATATATATATATATATATATATATATATATATACATAGGATTAGGTTCAAATAGATCCCACGTCAATATATGCGAACCTAGGAACCAATCCAGGCCGTAGATCTAATATTGCACAGTGCAATTATATGTCCAGGTTCATTGTGCTTTTTACACAGTACTGTAGTGCTAAAATCAGTCCAGTTTTTTTAATTTTAATTATATATATTTTTTTTTACGTTTTAAAACTTGCAATATGTATCTTAAATTGTAGATCTTGAGAATGTGGTTAATTTGATATGTATTTCATTCAAAACGAATAAAATTTGAAAAAGTTATGGTTTGTTGAAGATTTGAGTTTAATTTCAAAATTTCGAATTTGCAGTTTATAGACGAAATTTGCAATGCTTTTTGTATACAATCGTAGTGTTTTTTTTTCTTAATCTATTGTGCTTTTCAAAGAACAATTTAGTGCTTTTTGTAAACGTTGATATATGTCCAAAATACCATTTTTAATTAATTAATGCATTTTTTTACATTATTACCATGCTGACATGTCATGATCTCAACCATCAAGATTATCCAATCTAATGGTCAAGATGAGTCCCTAGGTTCACATATAATGACGGGTTCTCATTTGAACCCAACCCTATATACATATATATATATATATATATATATATAGATATTTATCATTGTGTATTAGAAATATGATCCTAGTCCCAAGCTCGTCGCCATAAACGAATTCCTATTTTAGTTTTAACTAATCTAAGAATCCACTTTAAACGAATTTATAGTTTGTTTTCAAATGAAATTATATATATAAAAAAAAACTTTTAAGAAACAATTATAATTATTTAGTAATTTGTTTATTTATTTATTCTCGATTTTTAAGAAATTATTCTAATTGTTTAATATATTAGTTATTCAATTATTTATTTAAATTACTAACGAGTCGTCTATAGAAATTTATTCAATTTAACTACTGGGTCATCTGTTGGACTAATTCATTTTCGGATTTTAAACTGAGTCCATAACTTGGCCCAAGCCCAAGAACACTAAAACCCAAAACCCAAAACCCTTCCAATAGGAAACCCTAAAGGAAAGTGCCAAACTTATCTACCCCGATTTGAAATCTCTACACGTCTACAGCCACCCACTACCAACATTCTTTCAGTTTCTGCAGCACTACTCTTTTCCTTCAGCAAAAACAATATCAAAGCCTACCAACTTTTATTCATTCTTTTCTGCATATAACAAGCAGCAACAAAAAAAATTGGAATGAAACAAAATCTCAAGGCAAGCAGGTAAAGGATTTATCTTTCATTTCTATTCTAAAATGTTCCAAAATCAAAACCGAACCTCCACCACAAACCACCGCCTACCGAACCCCCAACCACCGTCACAGACCCATTTCCGGCAGCCCACGACGACTGTCGAGCTAAACCCGAAACGACAAGTGAACCAACTCCATCCAGCCCGAACCACAGACCCGCAACCACATCCCAAACCCGGGCAAAAACCACGGCCACCTTTTAGCTCAGCCACAACGCCAGCTTCTGACCCGAACGAGGCCCGAAATCTACAACACCACCGACGCCGTCGTTTCACCGACGACAGCCAAGGAGGAGTGGAGCGCACTGATTTCTGAATTTTGGAGAAGAAAATCGCCAACCAAGCCGCCTCGTGGTTGCCCCGCCGTCGCCGTCGCCGGTAAACCCATAAACCCAACCAGCCCAGAGTCAAACCCAACCATCTCTGCCCACCGGACAAACATCGCCTTGCAGCCGTTGCCGAGCCACCGCCAAGGGAGAATGCCACATTCGCCAGATCTGCACCGTCGCCCGCCCTCGCCGGTTGCAACCAAACACCACCGCACATTACCGCCTTACAGCCGCCCGTTTGCCGACGCCCCGCCTGCCAAATGCCGCTTGGCCACCGCCCTTCTTTGCCCGGGCCTAGAGAGAGACGGAGAGGGAGAGTGATGCCTGAGCGCTGCCTCTCCGGTTGCTGCACCACCTCGCCACCCAATTTTTGCCAATTGTTGCGCCGTTTTCCGCGAGAAGGAGAGAGAGAAGGGGACGACCGAGTCTGATTTTTGGGGAGAAAGAAATGAAAAAGGGCAGACGGGATTTGAAGGAGATTTAGAGCTTAATCCCTTTCTAATACTCCAAGTTTTCCAAAAATTCCAATTGACCCCCATCTTTTGTCACTCTTCGATTGAGCCACCTATTTATCCAAAACCCCGATTGAACCCCCAATTGATCCAAAACCTCAATTTCGACCCTCCAACTTTCGAAAACTTCGATCCAACCCCAATAAAATTTATTAAATTTCAATTGAGTCCATTATTATTTATTTTAATATTATATTTTGTATTTTAAATAAATAAATAAATATATTATATATTAATATTTTAAAAATTATTTAATTATATATATACTAATTAAGTATATTTTTAAAATGATTAGGTGACGAGGAAATCGGGACATAGGAATCAACCACGTGCATTCACTCGACTTTTTCACGACTTTATTTCGAGGTAGGGACCACCGACTTGTCTTATGTTAAATTCTATGTTCTCAAATCTATGTGCAACGTGTATCATGAAATTCTATGTTTATAAAATAATATAGCCGTGGACCGCAAAAGTTGTCCGTGACCGGGGAAAAGGGTCATTGGGTTTATCCCAGCGTGCTATATCCAATGATTAAAACCAGGGGCCTTAAGTGCCTATGACCGGGGAAAAGGGTCATCGGGGAAGCCTATGACCGGGGAAAAGGGTTATAGGGGAAACCCGCCGCGTTTTAGCTGCAGTCAACTGTCTTCCAAAGTAAAATTATGAATTCTATGGTTAATTGTGCTATTTCTGAGTTTGTATAATTTTGCATGAGGTATGTCGGTGTAACTATTGAGTACGTTGAACTCATCCCAAATCAACGATGTTTTTCTTTCAGGTACAAACGAGAATATCGAGTGAATGGGAAATGAGGAAGGAAAAGGATACTCGTTATCCGTTTGTTTTGTATGTTTTCAAAAGAATGTGGAACTAGATAAATGTACTTTAGCTATCGTTTTCCACTGATAGCAATTTGTTTTTTTATTGTTTTAAATATTCCGCTGCGTAAACTTGATCATTTTGAAATTATGAATTTTATTATGTTATTGTTATGAAATTCGACATTTATTTGTGACGCCAAGATTCCTTATTATTATTTAAAATGTAAACCTAAATCGGGGCGTTACAAAAGGTGGTATCAGAGCCAAAGTTTTGTTTGGTTCTGTAGACTCGACCCGTTTTTTGAAAAAAAAAATAAATTGTTTATAAAATAAAGATTTTAATTACTTAATGGTTTCCATTCCTCCTCGTTGAACATTCGCCGATATTCTCAAGGTACAAAATTCATTACAAGTATTCAATTGCTCATTTACTTCCATGTTATTTCATGATTGCATTCTATTGGGTGTATTGGTTGATTTTGGGTATGATTGCTCTCCAAGGAATGTAGACTTTCATTAGTTACGACTTTTTAGAGGTAGATACGGTGGGGTCATTTTGTTGATCAAACATCGCTTGTGGGCGCTTAGCCAAGGAAAGAACACCCAAGGAAAATCGTGAAGAGGTTTCCAAAGGGAAGGAGAAGGGGGAATATGTGGTGGCGTGTCAACAATGTTACGACGTATATTAAGAGTTATACCTCGTAAATTAATCAAGTAAATATTTTGATGACATTAGGATATGGCGTCAAATCGAGGAAGAAGAATCGGGAACCAGGGCTAATGAAGAAAGTCCGACCCAGTTTAACCAAACGACTGTTGAGGCCATGGACACGATCTTCACCAACTTTTTCCAGCGTCTCCAAGATAACGGTTTGGGGAATGGAGGCAACAACTCAAGGGCAGTGGAACAATTCCGCCTCTATCGACCGCCCACCTTCAATGGGAGAGATGGACCTGATGCAGTGGAAGAGTGGTTCCGAGCGCTTCGAAAGAATCTTTCGGATGATAGCTTGTGACGACATGCAGAAGGTCACATGCGCTACTTTCCAGCTAACCGAGGATGCTGATCACTGGTGGGAAGGTTATTGGAGGAACTGTTCAGAGGCAGAACGAGATGCTTTCACTTGGAACAAGTTCAAGACGGTGGTCATGGATAAGTTTTTCCCACGCTCCTATCGCGACCAAAAGGAGACCGAGTTCCTGAATCTCAAACAAGGGAGCTTGACGGTCACTGAGTACGAGAGGAGGTTTAACCAGTTGAGCCATTTTGCTACGCACCTGGTGGACACCGATTTGAAGAAGTCGTTGAGGTTCAAGAGAGGATTGAGGTCCCAACTAGCCGGTATCTTATCAGCACAAGGTGACCTTCCCTACTCGGAGATGGTCAAAAGAGCTCAGGACGTAGAGGCAAGTCTTGGAGTGGATGAAGTGAAGCCCAAACCCACAACATTGGTGGAAAAGAGGAAGTGGGTAGGAGGAAGTTCCAACCAAAGCAAACAACAGAAAACTGGTCCTATTGCCACTATCGTCAAAGCAGCCGTCGCCGCCAGGCCTCTGCCCAAAGCCGCCGTTGAAGTCGCCGCTTTCCGCCGCTGGATTGTCCAGTCGCAATCGAAGGAGAGAAGAAATTGACCGTTCCACTACCAGTTTTCTGTTGTTTGCTTTGGTTGGAACTTCCTCCTACCCACTTCCTCTTTTCCACCAATGTTGTGGGTTTGGGCTTCACTTCATCCACTCCAAGACTTGCCTCTACGTCCTGAGCTCTTTTGACCATCTCCGAGTAGGGAAGGTCACCTTGTGCTGATAAGATACCGGCTAGTTGGGACCTCAATCCTCTCTTGAACCTCAACGATTTCTTCAAATCGGTGTCCACCAGGTGCGTAGCGAAACGGCTCAACTGGTTAAACCTCCTCTCGTACTCAGTGACCGTCAAGCTCCCTTGTTTGAGATTCAGGAACTCGGTCTCCTTTTGGTCGCGATAGGAACGTGGGAAAAACTTATCCATGACCACCGTCTTGAACTCGTTCCAAGTGAAAGCATCTCGTTCTGCCTCTGAACAGTTCCTCCAATAACCTTCCCACCAGTGATCAGCATCCTCGGTTAGCTGGAAAGTAGCGCACGTGACCTTCTGCATGTCGTCACAAGCTATCATCCGAAAGATTCTTTCGAGTGCTCGGAACCACTCTTCCACTGCATCAGGTCCATCTCTCCCATTGAAGGTGGGCGGTCGATAGAGGCGGAATTGTTCCACTGCCCTTGAGTTGTTGCCTCCATTCCCCAAACCGTTATCTTGGAGACGCTGGAAAAAGTTGGTGAAGATCGTGTCCATGGCCTCAACAGTCGTTTGGTTAAACTGGGTCGGACTTTCTTCATTAGCCCTGTTCCCGATTCTTCTTCCTCGATTTGACGCCATATCCTAATGTCATCAAAATATTTACTTGATTAATTTACGAGGTATAACTCTTAATATACGTCGTAACATTGTTGACACGCCACCACATATTCCCCCTTCTCCTTCCCTTTGGAAACCTCTTCACGGTTTTCCTTGGGTGTTTTTTCTTGGCTAAGCGCCACAAGCGATGTTTGATCAACAAAATGACCCCACCGTATCTACCTCTAAAAGTCGTAACTAATGAAAGTCTACATTCCTTGGAGAGCAAACATCAATCATACCAAAATCAACCAATACACCCAATAGAATGCAATCATGAAATAACATGGAAGTAAATGAGCAATTGAATACTTGTAATGAATTTTGTACCTTGAGAATATCGGCGAATGTTCAACGAGGAGGAATGGAAACCATTAAGTAATTAAAATCTTTATTTTATAATTTTTTTTTTTTTTCAAAAACGGGTCGAGTCTACAGAACCAAACAAAACCTTGGCTCTGATACCACCTTTTGTAACGCCCCGATTTAAGTTTTACATTTTAAATAATATGAAGGAATCTTGGCGTCACAAATAAATGTCGAATTTCATAACAATAACATAATAAAAATTCATAATTTCAAAATGATCAAGTTTACGCAGCGGAATATTTAAAAACAATAAAAACAAATTGCTATCAGTGGAAAACGATAGCTAAAGTACGATTTATCTAGTTCCACATTCTTTCAAAAACATACAAAAACAAAACGGATAACGAGTATCCCTATTCCTTCCTCATTTCCCATTCACTCGATATTCTCGTTTGTACCTGAAAGAAAAACATCGTTGATTTGGGATGAGTTCAACGTACTCAATAGTTACACCGACATACCTCATGCAAAATTATACAAACTCAGAAATAGCACAATTAACCATAGAATTCATAATTTTACTTTGGAAGACAGTTGACTGCAGCTAAAACGCGGCGGGTTTCCCCTATAACCCTTTTCCCCGGTCATAGGCTTCCCCGATGACCCTTTTCCCCGGTCATAGGCACTTAAGGCCCCTGGTTTTAATCATTGGATATAGCACGCTGGGATAAACCCAATGACCCTTTTCCCCGGTCACGGACAACTTTTGCGGTCCACGGCTATATTATTTTATAAACATAGAATTTCATGATATACATTGCACATAGATTTGAGCACATAGAATTTAACATAAGACAAGTCGGTGGTCCCTACCTCGAATAAAGT
>BMAC01000400.1:68965-134695 GCA_014905375.1 Phtheirospermum japonicum | reverse complement strand
CCCATCAAAACCTAACCCTAAACCTTCCCTAAAATAAGGGTATATAAATGAAAATCCAAAGCACCACCCAATCCCCATATTCTTACTTTTCAGCCACAAACTAAACTAAACCCCACATTTTTGAACCTTACGGTCGCAAGAAACAATCCACCATTCAAACAAATTTTTTCCAGACATTATCAAATCCTACCAACTGTTATTCATTCTTTTCTGCAAACAAGCAGCAGCAACAAACAGGTAAACAACACAATTCATGGTTTCTCCAAATTCTTTATCACCACCACCAACTACAAAATCCTTCCCGGCCGTCCAAATCACCAACCCGTTTCCAGGCCCGAACAACAGCTACCACCCAACCAAACCGTCCGTTCTAACCCACCTCTGTCCAACGAGTTGAAAGCCGGCAAACCCATGAGCTAAACCGACCCGTGGCTAGAAACTCCGCAACCAAAACCTCCACCACCGTCACCATACCGAACCACCACCAGCCACAGACCCGAGAGCCACCGCCGGCACACCCTCTGGCCGTAAACCTCGCTGACGCCCACGATGAACAAATCCCAACCAACTGTTGCTTTTCCGGCCCACCGACTAAGGAAAGCCACTTTCGCCAGCGACCCAGAATCCGAAACCCTCATCATTGCCATCCTGTCGCTGATGGAAGAAAAAGGGGACGATTGCAGGCACCCGCCGCAGACACCCAATCGAAAATGTGCTGCCATTTGAGCCGGAGTCCGAGTTTTCGGGCCGCTGCCGTGGGGAGGAGGCCGTTATGCCTTGAATCGCCCACTACCTTTTTGAGCCGGAGACCGCCGTTTCTCCAGCCGCCGCCTTGCAGCCGCCCTTATTGCCATCGCCGCTAGGCCGTTGCCCTGCCAGTTCTCCACAAGCTGCCGAACGGTCAAAGGAGGAGGAGAGGAGAATTGGCATCGCCTGCGTCTAGTCATCTGAGGAGTACCTCCGCCTTACAGACGTTGCCGTCGCCGCCATCGTCAATTCGTCGGCGCTGCACCGATTCGCCGATTTGGAAAGGAAGAAGGAAAGAGACGGGAGGAGGAAGGAATTAGGGCTGGAGGATTAAGGGCTGATAATCCCTTTTATAATCCAAACTTTTCAGGAAATTATGAATTAGCCCCCCAGCTTTCTAAACCACTTCAATTGGAACCCCCAACTTTGCCATCCCTTAAATTGAATCCCTAGATCTTGCCACCCTTCCCAATTAACCCCACAAAGTTTTCAATTCGTTCGATTGAGCGACCTATTTATCCAAAATTCTAATTGAGCCCCCAATTTATCCAAAACTTCAATTTCAACCCTCTAACTTTTGAAAACTTCGATCCAACCAAATAAACTTATTAAATTTCAATTGAGTTTATTATTATTTATTTTAATATTATATTATGTATTTTAAATAAATAAATAAACATATTATATATTAATATTTTAAAATTATTTAATTATATATATACTAATTAAGTATATTTTTAAAATGATTAGGTGACGAGGGAAATCGGGACATAGGAATCAACCACGTGCATTCACTCGACTTATCTCACGACTTTATTTCGAGGTAGGGACCACCGACCTGTCTTATGTTAAATTCTATGTGCTCAAATCTATGTGCAATGTGTATCATGAAATTCTATGTTTATAAAATAATATAGCCGTGGACCGCAAAAGTTGTCCGATGACCGGGGAAAAGGGTTATAGGGGAAACCCGTCGCGTTTTAGCTGCAGTCAACTGTCTTCCAAAGTAAAATTATGAATTATATGGTTAATTGTTCTATTTCTGAGTTTGTATAATTTTGCATGAGGTATGTCGGTGTAACTATTGAGTACGTTGAACTCATCCCAAATCAACGATGTTTTTCTTTCAGGTACAAACGAGAATATCGAGTGAATGGGAAACGAGGAAGGAAAAAGGATACGTGTTATCTGTTTTGTTTAGTATGTTTTCAAAAGAATGTGGAATTAGATTTAAATCGTACTCTAGCTATCGTTTTYCACTGATAGYAATTTGATTGTTATTGTTTTAAATATTCCRCTGCGTAAACTTGATCATTTTGAAATCATGAATTTTATTATGTTATTGTTATGAAATTCGAAATTTAGTTGTGACGCCAAGATTTCTTGAATTATTTAAAATGTAAACCTAAATCGGGGCATTACAGTTGCCGCCGTGTTCTATCAACAACTTTGACGAGTTCAGCTTGGCTTTTCTGCATCAGTTTACCAACTGTAGGAAATACCAGAAAATGTCGTTGGAGCTGTTCTTGAAGCAAAAAGAGAGTGAGAGCCTGCGTGCTTATATCAATCGGTTTACAAATGCAAAGTTGGAAGTGTCGTTGGCATCGGAAGAGCTCCTAGTTAATGCATTAGCACAGGGGCTCAGCAGAGGAGAATTTTTCCAGTCGCTGGTTGTGAAGCGAGCCTAGAAGTTTGGAGAACTCTTAGAAAGGGCAGAGAAGTAAATTCATTTGGAAGAGGCCCTAAAAATCAAGGAGGAAGGAGAGAAGAAAAGAGATAGGTATGAAAGAGAGGACAGAGTGCCGATGAAGAGGTCCAGGCCAGATCTGGCTGGAAGACGACCTCGCTTTGACAAGTACACGCCCCTGGCGACCCCTCAGGGGGAGATCTTGTAGGCAATCGAGAGACATCCCGATCTCAAGTGACCTAAAACTTACTCTCAGAAGTCGAGAAAGGATAGGTCTGACCGATTTTTTAGGTATCACAATGAGTACGGCCATGACATGGATCAGTGCACTCATTTGAAGGATGAGCTGGAGAGTATGGTATAGGCTAGGCACCTTAAATAATATGTGAAGATGAGGAGAGAAGAGTCCAGGTCTGGCTACCCTATTCGGGATCAGCCCTAGGGGAGCAAGCGTGAACAGGATAATGGGCGGAATGGCGGAAAACAAAATGACCAGGCCCAGATCATACGAGGATGATGGGACAATAGATTGATCAGACCTGATTTGGGGTAGATCTGATTTGGAGCTCTGGAGTAATGTGAATTAAAAGAATACAATAAGACCGGCTTGGCCTGAGCAAGGTTCTGGCTAGACCTCTTGGGAAAATAGGACATCAGGAAAAGATGGGTACATCTCTTCTTTTCTCCTGAGCTGATAAAAGCGCTCTACTAGAAAATACTTGACTAGAGTCAGGCCCAGTATTGATACTGAGGTGATACAGAGGAAAGAAAAAAGGAAGACTTGGAATGGGGAATACCTGTTTTCCGGACTCTCAATAAAGAGACAAGTGGGACCACTTGTCAGAATTGGTTGCTTAACGGCCCGTGATTCGCGGCACGTGCTCCTGAGATCCCGGCTGGGATCCCCACTAGGAGAAACTATAAGTATCTCAACCACAAGGCTGAGAGAGGTATGTCATTCTTTGAGCATTCCTTCTTATTTTCTGGAAAACACCTCAAACGCTTACTGACTTAAGCATCGGAGAGGTTTCCACTGGAAAACCACCGGTGGTCCTTTCTAACTTATGTTTGTGGTGCAGATCAGGCAGGTGTTCCAAGTTCCAGGTGTTCTTAATGTGGGCCACTTTTTGAGTCGAAACAATTGGCGCCGTCTATGGGAAAGGCGATCAAGTTAAGACGTGAGGTTTTCTTTTTTCATGGCTTCAGACGGTTTACGACGGAACTTGGTGGGTGAGCTTGGCGGAACCCCTAGTTCCGCTGCGCCGTGGGGGATGCCCAGGTTGACAGATACGTCGGCAATGGGGCCAGGAGAGACAGCGCCGTCGGCAGGGGCCGCGCCTGGCGCTACACCGCCCCCACTCAGTAGATCTGTGCCAACTACGGGTGGTTCATTTAACGAATCTTTTCTTTTGCAGCTATCGGAGCTAATCAGCAAAGCCGTGGAGACGGCAGTGGAAAAGAAGTTCGCGGAGATGGTGACGCCGCCATCCAACATGCCACCAGCACGAACTGTCCCGGTGGTGGGAACGGAGCCATTGCGAGGACAGCATGCGGATCGGGCTCCTTTACAAGACGGGGAAGAGCACTTCTCCACCTCCGACAGCGAGACTTCAAGCCAGATTAATCCAGGTTTGGCTGAACAGATGCAGAGCTTGCAAAAAGAGGTGAGGGAGTTTAAGAGGAAAATGGCGACTGGCGGTGTGATTCCGGCGAGAAGGGGTACGCCGTTTACTGAGGAAGTTATGCGAGATGATGTGCCGGCTTCATATCGCTCCCTAGGCTTCGAGTATAATGGAACCACGGACTCGTGGGACCATCTCAGTCGCTTCGAGATCGCGGCAGCCCTGCATAAATTTTCAGACGCCGTCATGTGTCGGGTCTTCCCGATGACTTTTACTAAATCAGCCCAGCTCTGGTTTAGTCAGCTGCCGCCGAGGTCTATCAGCAATTTTGACGAGTTCAGCTCAGCCTTTTTACACCAGTTCACGAGCTGTAGAAAGTATCAGAAAATGCCGCTCGAACTTTTCAGTTTGAAGCAGAAAGAGAATGAGAGCCTCCGCGCTTACATCAACAGGTTTACAACCGCTAAGTTAGAAGTGCCTTCTGCGTCTGAAGAGCTGTTGGTGAACGCTCTGGTGCAAGGTTTGAGAAGAGGGGAATTCTTTTAGTCGCTGGTGGTGAAACCAGCTCTGAAATTTGGGGAGCTCTTGGAGAGAGCGGAAAAGTATATCCATCTGGAAGAAGCTTTGAAGATCAAGGATGAGGGATAAAGGAAGAGAGAAAGGCATGATCGCGAGGAAAGAGGAGCTGTGAAAAAGCTTAGGCCAGACCTGTCGGGAGGGAGGCCTCGCTTTGATAAATACACTCCTTTGGCAACCCCACAGGGTGAAATCTTACAGGCAATTGAGAAGCATCCAGACCTGAAGTGGCCAAAGACCTACTCGCAGAGGCCCAGGAAAGAAAGATCAGATCGTTTATGTTGCTTCCACAACGAGTATGGACATGACACTGACCAGTGTACCCATCTAAAAGACGAGTTGGAGAGGCTAATCCAGGCCGGACACTTGAAAGAGTATGTCCGCATGAAAAGAGATGAAATCAGATCTGGCAGCAAAAGTTATGATCGTTCCTCGCAAGGCAAGGGGGACCGAGTGGGTACTCAGGATAAGGTGCGAACAGGAGGAAGAAGTTCTGATCAAGCCCAGGTCATCCACGGAGAAATTCAAATGATCACAGGAGGAGAACTGGATGAGCACTCTAAGAGAACCCGACATAACTACATTAGGGCTGCCAAGGACCTGGTCAGGACATCTCCAGAAGTCGGGCAATTGGCATTTGCACCAAACATCTGCTTTAGTTCAGAGGATTGGGATGGCATCCTGGCCCCACACATGGATGCTCTGGTCATAATGGCCACTATCGCCAACTACAACGTACGGAGAATTTTTGTGGACACAGGGAGCTCTGCGGACATCCTGTTCTTTGATTTCTTTAAAAAATTGAAATTGGATGTCGAGCTCGAAGAGGTGACTACTTCCTTGGTAGGATTTGCAGGAGGTGCCCTGAAGCCAGTAGGAGCGGTTAGGCTCCTTGTGACTTTAGGAGAAGAGCCCTATCGCGTAACTAGGATGGTGCGTTTCCTGGTGGTAGACGTACCATCCTCCTACAACGTCATACTTGGCCTACCCTCATTAAGTCAGTTCTAAGCTGTAATCTCAGTCTTTCATATGAAAATGAAATTCCCTACTGAGGAAGGAACTGTTGAGGTGAGAGGAGATCAGTATGCATCGCGCCAGACATATGTGGAATGCATTCGGTGAAATGGTGAGGAAGAGAGGATAAGTAAAAGGGCTCGAGTAGAACTACCACGGCAAGAGCTGGTAAGAAGAGAGGAGGGGTTGATGCTGGTGGAAGTCGTTCCAGGCGATGAGAGTCGAACTCTCCGGGTGGGGGCAACGCTTAGCCCAGAAGTCTTGACAGACCTGGTGACGCTGCTAAGAGAAAGTGCGGATGTCTTCACTTGGTCTCCCCAAGACTTGGTGGGGATCGACCCAGAGGTCACTGAACATCGCCTCAATATCCGTCCAGACGTGAAGCTGGTCAAGCAAAAGAAGCGCAATTTCGGCCCAGAGAAAGAAGCTATCATAGAGGCAGAGGTCGAAAAGCTCTTGAAGGCGGGACATATTCAGGAAATACAATTTCCGGAATGTCTTTCTAACGCGGTGTTAGTCCCAAAGACAGATGATTGGCGGATGTGCATTGATTTCCGAGATTTAAACCGCGCTTGTCCGAAGGACCATTACCCCTGCCAAGGATTGATCAGCTCGTCGACTCCACCTCTGGTTGTGAGCTCCTGAGCATGATGGACGCCTCGCAGGGATACCACCAGATCAGACTAGCTAGAGAGGACTGGAAGCGCGTCAGCTTTATAACCCCGAAGGGGACGTATTGCTATGTGGTTATGCCCTTTGGCCTTAAAAATACAGGTGCCACGTACCAACGGTTGGTGGACAAAATGTTCAAGAGCCAGCTAGGCCGAAACATGGAGGTTTATGTCGATGATTGCTGGTCAAGAGCACGAAGGCAGTATCGCATGTGGACGATTTGAGGGAAACCTTCGGTACCCTGCGAAAGTACAAGATGAAGCTTAACCCTAAAAAGTGTGCATTCGGGGTCAGAGCTGGAAAAATCTTAGGATATATGGTCACGGAAAAAGGTATTGAAGCTAATCCCGAAAAGGTGAGGGCCATCATGGAAATGCATGCACCTAAAAATGTGAAGGAGTTACAATGCTTGGCTGGACGGATAAATGCCTTGAGTAGATTTGTATCAAGGTCTGCGGAAAAGAGCTTGCCATTTTTTCAGGCCTTACGAAAGAAAGCTAAGTTCCAATGGAATGATGAATGCGAAGAGGCCTTCAAACAATTTAAAGAGCATCTGGCGGGCATGACCTTGCTCATGAAGCCCGTCCAAGGGGAGCCCCTTGTCCTATACCTGTCGGTGGGACAGCAGGCGGTTAGCTCTGTCCTGATCAGGGAGGACAGTAAAATACAGAGACCAGTATATTTTTGGAGCAAGGTCTTGCATGTAGAAGAGATCAGGTATGTGGAAGTGGAAAGGGCGATGTTAGCCCTGGTTGGAACTACTCGTAAATTGCTCCCGTACTTTCTTTTGTACACTATAATTGTGTGAACCAACCTTCCATTGAAAACTATAATGGACAAAGCAGAGGCATCTGGGAGGCTGGTCAAATGGATCATCGAACTTAGTGAATTTGATATCACGTTCGAAGCTATAATAGCAATTAAGGCTCAGGCCTTAGTGGATTTCGTACAAAAAATGACTGGTCCCCTGGATGAGCTGAAGGAATGGACAATTTTTTGCGGGGCTGGAATCGTTCTAGTAGACCCAACAGGCATAACCACTGAGTTTGCCGTACGGTTAAAAAAAGCGTTCTCTAATAATGCTGCTGAGTATGAGGCTCTTTTGAGAGGGATCCAGATGGCGAAAGACCTAGGCGCAGAGCGGGTGTGCGCTAAGGTGGACTCACAGCTTGTTTGCAAGCAAATTACTGGAGTTTGAAACACGGGAGGAAAATATGCAGAAGTATCTGGCCAAATTTAGAGAGCTGGCCAGAGGAATGAAAGAACTGATAGTCCTCCAAATTCCTAGAGAGGAAACTGGAAGAGCTGATTTCTTGGCAAAGGTTGCCAGCTCGGCTACATATTGTCATGAGCGAATGATCAACATATTAACGACAACGGGGGAGTTTGGAGCTGAGCAGGTTTGCGCGGTTACAGAACGAGAGGACTGGCGTTCCCCTATAATGGCGTACCTGGAGCAAGAGGTCTTACCAGAGGATAAAAAGGAGGCGACAAAAGTACGAACCAGAGCTTCCAGATTTTGCCTGATCAAAGGAGAGCTGTTTAAACGAGGATTCGGCCAACCTCTTTTGAGATGCCTAAGCCAAGCAGACGGAGCTCTGGTGCTTAGGGAAATACATGAAGGTTGTTGTGGGAATCACATGGGGGCTCGAATTCTGGACAGTAAGGTATTGAGAGCTGGTTATTTTTGGCTCTCGTTGAGGAAAGAAGCTGAGGTCTTTGTAAAAAAATGTGAGAAGTGTCAGAAGATGGCCCCCCTGATTCATCAACCAGCGGAAGAGCTGTTAACAATGAGCTCCCCTTGCCCTTTTGCGAAATGGGGGATTGACCTGGTCGGTCCGTTTCCGATGGCTCCAGCCCAGAAAAGATTTTTAATTGTAGCCATAGACTATTTCAGTAAGTGGGTTGAGGCGGAAGCTCTGGCAAAAATAACGGAGGAAGCGGTAATGGGATTTATATGGAAAAATGTTGTCTGTCGCTTTGGTGTGCCAAGAGTCTTGATATCGGATAATGGTACTCAGTTCACGGGAGCCAAAATTAAGGCCTGGTGTGTTAAGATGAAAATCCAGCAGCATTTCGTGTCTGTATACCATCCGCAGGCGAATGGTCAAGTCGAGGTGACCAACCGCATTCTGGTCCAAGGGCTTAAGTCACGATTGGAAAGATCTAGAGGGAAATGGGTGGAAGAGCTAAATGCAGTGCTCTGGGCATATCGTACAAACCCTAAGGAGAGCACGGGAGAAACTCCCTTTAGCCTCGTATATGGCATAGACGATGTGGTCCCTGCAGAGATTAGTCTAGAGACTCATCGAGTGCAGAATTACAACCAAGCCCAGAATGAGGCGTTAATCCAAGATGCTCTGGACTTAGTTGAGGAGAAGAGAGACCAAGCGGCGGTGCGAATGGAACACTTGCGAGGTCGGATCAGAGCGGCTTACAATAAAACAGTTCGAGAGAGGCGCTTCCAAGTAGGGGATCTGGTCTTAAGAAGAGCTGGCCTGGGAAAGACAAAAGGGAAGTTGGAGGCATCTTGGCAAAGGCCACTTCGAGTCATTCAAACCTTACCAGGAGGCGCTTACAAGCTAGAAGAGCTGAACGGCACAGCAATCCTCCGCGCATGGAACATTGTTAATCTGCAAAAGTTTTATACGTAATTGTAATCTTTAACGTTTGTTTATTTATGCAATGAAAACTGTAAGATTATTTTTGTCAGATTAATAATGTGTTTACCACCAAGGCAGAATTGGCCAAGGGCAGATGCCCATGATATCGGCAGATCTGCCCGTCAGCTTGAGTTAACATTTGTTGAAAATGGATTCCTATAATTTTTCTGACCAGACTACCGGTAAAATCATTACGCCAGAATGGGTCCCAGAAGTCATTATTAGCAAAGCGTTACCTTTTATTTCAGATTGATAATTGGAAAGACGCTTACAAAGAGAGAATACGGAAATATAAGGCGGTGTTTTCAAAGAGAATTGCATTGATAATTGCAAGATACAAATTACAAACGTAGGAAAACAGCAGAATAAAAATTAAGCCTTAAGAGGGAGCTACGGAGGCAAGAAGTCGACGGAGTTCCTGGATCGTTTCCTCATTCTCCAGAAGGCGGACACGAAATCGCTCTTTTATGTCCACGGCGATGTCCCAGTTGACGTACAAGTCAGAATTCTCCTCTTCTAGTTCACGAATGCGTTGCTGAAGTTGATGCCGTTCATGACGATATTTCAGTTTTCTCTCAGTCAGTTTTTCCACGCGATCTTGCAGCTGGAAAATTTCTGCCCGAAGCTGATCCCTTTCTTGGAGCAGTCGGCTATGCTCCTCGGCGGGAACATGGTTGGAAGACAAGGATGATGCCATTATAAGGGTACAATAGATGATGAAATAGGTGCCAGTATATATAGGAAAGAAAAGGGAGAGAAGTTACATTAAGTTGGCGCGCAAAAAGCGCAGATGGGTGATTTCCTCGATTTGCGAAACCCTAAAATCCTGGCCTGAAGACCAAAGACGACATGCTCAGCCAGACCTGGCTAAGCAGATGCTTTAAATTTTTACCTGACCTGATTGTCAGTTTAAAGCCATGATTGGGCTAAGGACGGATGTCCTGAATTTTTACCTGACCTGATTGTCAGTTTAAAGCCAGGATTGGCCCGACCTGATTGTCGGTTAAGCCAGGATCGGCTAAGGACGGATGTCCTGAAATTTTGCCCGACCTGATTGTCGGTTCAGCCAGGATTGGCTAAAAGGACGGATGTCCTCAATTTTACCTAACCTGATTGTCAGTTTAAAGCCAGGATTGGCTAAAAGGACGGATGTCCTCGATTACCTGACCTGATTGTCAGTTTAAAGCCAGGAATGGCTAAGGACGAATGTCCTCGATTTTACCTGACCTGATTGTTAGAATAAACCAGGACTGGCTAAGGACGGATGTCCTCAATGTTGTCTGACCTGATTATAAGTGCAGGCTAAAGGCGGACGCCGCGATTCGCCTGACCAGATAGTCAGCATTAGCTCAGGCTAACTAGAAGATACACGCATTGATTTTCGGACCCACAAGGGTTTTTTTTGCTGTGCATATGTGCCTGACCTGTTTGTCAGCTGAAATATACGAATGCGCTGGACCTGGTTAAGGTATAAAACCTTAGGAGGTAAATGTTTAACTAGTAACATAAATAAATACAGGAATTAACAGATTATTTGAGCAGTATTCAGAAAGAACTCATGACATTCATATATTATTGCACATATATAAAAACACCGGTTGCTCACACCTTTCAGAAAAGGTTGGCAACTTTGATTACATGAGATTGCAGGAAATGGTGAAAAAAAAGCTAAGGCGTTTAGCTATGAGAAGATCTCTGATCTAAAGCCAGAGCTTGACGAACTCGCCAGAGTTCACGCTCTGTTTCGTGCAGGCGGCGGCGATATTTGTCGGAACGATCGGCAAGCGTTGGAACTTTGCCGGCAGCAGCGGTCAGGCGACCTACCGATTCGGCCAGGTCCGCCTTCTCCTCTTGGAGTTGGCGGTTAACTTGCCGGAGCTCATCCCACTCCCTTTTGTAAAAACGTTTTTTTTTGACGTTTCCTCTCCAAAAGGCGGTAGAGGTAGCCGATCTTCTCCTTGAGGGAAGTGATCTGATCGGAGAGCTTGAACTTGTCAACGACGAGGGAGATGTTCTTGCGCCTCACTGCATTGAGTTCGTTAATAAGGGGAGAGGATGCCATGACAGAAAATTACAGAGAAAATTGCAAAGAGAAATAATGAATACAGGCACGTATTTAAGGAAGTAAAGGTGCGTGGAAAAAGAATTGTAAGGGTACTAGGGTTTCCGGAAAATCAGGAAACCCTAGAGAACTCGAAAGCCACAACGAGACAAAATACAAGAAGTTTATCCAAAGGCAGGCAATACAAACTTCAAATATAAATCAAACAAGCCACACAGGCAATACATCAGGTCTGTCTAAAATACAACAAAGGCATAGAAAGTTAAGGCTCTGCATCCAGCTCTGTGGCTAGCTGTTCCACAGCATCTTTAACCAGGGCACCGGGGGACGTTCCTCCTAGCAGCTCACCCAGACCAGCGAAGGTTGGGGATGGAGAAGAGTCAAGGACAGCTAGGGTGAGATCCTGGTCTGGATGAGACACAGCGGGCAGAGGAGAGTGAAAGAGAGAAAGGATGTGCTCTGCGAACTCTGTAGCCTCAGCAAGGTGCAAACGGTCCTGCTCTCGGGCATAAACAAAAGAGGCAGGCTCAGGAGGATTTTTCAGAGGAAGATCCCGATTAAAGATAGCGCTGGGATCAGCTGCATTGGTTGCGCTCCACTTAGCTTGCTCGTCTAGGGCAAAATAATAATAGTTCATGGCCTCGGGGAGAAGCAAGGAGTAGAGCTCTTTGGACCCTAGGAAAGCTCTCTTGGCCTCCTCTCTAGCCAAATGAATTAATTTGAGGCCCTCTTCGGAGCCTAGAAATTCCATCCTCCACCCCGCCTTGGCTTTAATCAAGGTCTCGTCTGCCAGACTGCGAGCCTCAGCCAGGGCTTCATCCCTTGCCTCAGCACGAGCGGTCTCGATCATCTTCGCTTGTGCCTTGTGCATCTCTGCAGTTTCAGCCTTTGCTTTCTTGAGTTTCTCCCTCAGCTCTCCCAGCTCTTCCCCTTGCCTTTTTAGCTGCACTCCTCTCTCCTTAGCAAGAGTCATGATGCGCTCCATCTTCACGACGAGATCCTTGTTCTCCTTAACCACATCAAATTGGATTAACGATCTGGTGATGCGGGAGGCCAGAAGGGCCTTCTTGGAGGAAGCCTAATCAGTAAAAATCAATAAAAGTTAACATAGGAGCAAATGGTATGCCATGGGTATGAGGAACAAGAAATTTCGTCCTGACACCAGGACTCCAGTAGCTGACGATCCGTCATTTTTTCCAAGTCTGGTTGGTCTGCTGGTAGCATTTGCCGGAGCACGTATTGTACGGCAGTCTCCCCCGAGCAGTTGGCGATTGAATTAATCGGGGGTGGGCTGCTGCGAGTAACGGCAGTAGGGGCATTGTGAGCTGAGGGGACTAGAGCACGATCGCTGGAGGCTGTGCGCGGCCTCTTGGAAAGAGGAAGTGTATCTTCCTCTGAGTCAGAGGAAGAGGGTCTGGCAAGAGCGGGTTGAGGAGGCAGTTGAGCAAGATTAGAGCTGACTTCTGGAAGGGAATCTTGAGCGGGTTTAGAGGTCCCACCCCATGTTCGACAGCCCTGGGGGTTCCGCTGGCTCTCTTCTTGGCTGCCTCGATCATTTCGCGCATCATCTTGTCTGGAAGCATAAGAAAAGAGAGTTAAGGGTAAAATAAACAAGCAAAAAAAACCCAGAAGGAGAGAAACTATACCAATCTCTTTGGTTAAAGGGGCTGTTTCTGACCCATTGTTAAAAAAATCCAAGACAGAAGGAAGGAGAAGGTCAGTCACATGGAGAGGATTCTCATTTAAGGTAGAAATAATTTTCTTTATACGGGAAGACCTGTTGGTAGAGGACAGGGGGGGATATGTAGGTAATCCTTCAATGGGCTTAGGATTAAAACCCCAGTCCTCGCTACAATAAACAAAGAAGAATTTCTTCCTCCAATCCTTGTTGGAAGTAGGAAGTTTAAATAAAAAGTGAACTCCGGGTCGGGCTGTCAGGTAAAAACAACCTGGAAAAGAGCCTTTCGCTTGGAAGAGCTAGAAGAAGGTATGAGCAGAAGGGTCCAGACCAGCATGACGCATGGCCAGACTATAACAGACCATGATACGAAAGGAGTTAGGGGTAAATTGAAAAATGGGTATCTGGTATATTTTGGCTATCTCCAGCATTAACGGGTGTACGGGAAGGCGTAGGCCTGCCTGAAACTGGTCTTGGTAAAAGGTTAACCATCCAGCCGGCGATTGACAGGCTAATATACCTGCCTGAGGGCAATAGACGTCATAAGGATCGGAGATTTTATGTTTATGGCAAATTTCCTCCACCGTCCTTTTACTCAGGATGGAGGTAATTTTGGGGTGATCGGTGGTGGCCGGAGGATATTCCAGGCCACCGGAGGAAGAGGAGAGGGCAGCCACCGCCGCGGCTGCCGAAGAAGAGAGGGATAAAGAATCGGAGTCCACCGTGGGGGTGCCAGATGGGGAAGGAGAAGAAACTCTCGTCGTTATAGGAGGGTCTGATAGTGAAGGGGAAGGTAGTATCGCCGCCGTCGGAGTAGCAGGCGGCGAAGAAGCATTATTAGGGGGAGCGTTAGAAGACGACGCCATTTTAAGGAAATTAAAAGGAGATCAGGGGCTAAGAGAGGTACCTGGTTTGTAAAAGATTGCCGGAAAAATCAAACTGAGAAATTTAAATCGGAGAGGATCGCCAGAAATTCCAAGAGAGAGAGAAAGGAGGCTTGAGAGATTTGGAGAACTGAAAAATGCAAAGTGAGAGTTCAGCGGGAATAAAAGGAAATAAGATAAAATTCGAAAAATGGAAATCGATAAAGGCGGGATTTGAAGGGATCCTCGCATTTAATGTTGGCAGAGGAATAGTACCCTAGGCGGTGAGCTGGAACGTCAACCGCCCTAGAGTAGGGCTAACGTGGCAGTACTGGGGAAGGCGTGAAAATATGGTAATGGCTTTGGGAAATGAACCGACACCACTAGCGCCTGTAATTAGGCTTCAAGCGGATTTCTGGGATCCGTGCGAAGCACGAGGAGTAATAAATGTGTGGGTCCTCATTTATGATGAACACCCCGGGGGTATAACAGTTCTACCCCAATACCCGTAGGGGGGAGGAGTTGATGGGAAAATAGATTGATCAGACCTGATTTGGGGTAGATCTGATTTGGAGCTCTGGAGTAATGTGAATTAAAAGAATACAACAAGACCGGCTTGGCCTGAGCGAGGGTCTGGCTAGACCTCTTGGGAAAATAGGACATCAGGAAAATATGGGTACAGCTCTTCTTTTCTCCTGAGCTGATAAAAGCGCTCTACCAGAAAATACTTGACTAGAGTCAAGCCCAGTATTGATACTGAGGTGATATAGAGGAAAGAAAAAAGGAAGACCTGGAACGGGGAAGACCTGTTTTCCGGACTCCCAATAAAGAGACAAGTGGGACCACTTGTCAGAATTGGTTGCGTAACGGCCCGTGATTCACGGCACGTGCTCCTGAGATCCCGGCTGGGGTCCCCACTAGGAGAAACTATAAGTATCTCAACCACAAGGCTGAGAGAGGTATGTCATTCTTTGAGCATTCCTTCTTATTTTCTGGAAAACATCTCAAACGCTTACTGACTTAAGCATCGGAGAGGTTTCCACCGGAAAACCACCGGTGGTCCTTTCTAACTTGTGTTTGTGGTACAGATAAGGCGGGTGTTCCAAGTTCCAGGTGTTCTTAACGTGGGCCACTTTTTGGGTCGAAATAGAAGAGAAATCCAGATGATCACGGGTGGTGAGTGGGATGAGCACTCTAACCGAACTCAAAACAGTTATGTCCGAGCTGCAAGAGATCTGATCAGGAAGACGCGAGAGGTGGGACAGATAGCACCAAGTCAGAGCATATGTTTCGGCTTTGAAGATGAGGATGGTATCTTTTCTCCTCACATGGATGCCTTAGTCATAACGGCCACCATTGCGAATTACAATATGAAGTGAGTATTTGTCGACACAGGAAGCTCTGCCAACATCCTTTTTATGATTGTTATCGGCAGCTAAGGCCGGATGTGGAGTTGGAGGAAATGACAACTTCATTGGTAGGGTTTGCAGGGGGATCCTTGAAACCCTTGGGAGCAGTAAGACTTTTGGTTACACTGGGAGAAGAGCCATACAGGATGACCAAGACAGTGCAATTTTTGGTGGTAGATGCGCCATCCTCATACAATGTTATGCTGAGGCGACCATCCCTGAGCCAGTTCCAAGCAGTAATCTCAGTGTATCATATGAAGTTGAAGTTTCCTGCTTAGGATGGAACAGGCGAGGTTAGGGGAGATCAGTATGCGTCCAGGCAGACGTATGTCGAATGCATCCGGCGTTATGAATAAGAAAGACAGAGCAAGAGAGCTAGGGTGGAGAAAGCGATGCCAGAGCTGGCTCAGAGAGAAGAAGGTCTGATGATGGTCGAGTTGGTCCCAGGGGATAATAGTAGGGTCGTGCGTGTAGGGATGACCTTGAGCCCAGAAATCTTGGTAGACCTGGTCCAATTTCTAAGGGATAATGCTGACGTCTTTGCCTGGTCTCCACAGGACTTGATGGGAATAGACCTGGCAGTCGTCGAGCACCACCTCAACATCAGTCCTGGAGAGAAGCCTGTGAAACAGCGAAAGCATAATTTCGGTCCAGAGAAGGAGGCAATCATCGAGGCCGAGGTTGAGAAACTGCTGAAAGCCAAGCACATTCAGGAAATACAATTTCTCGAGTGGCTTTCCAATGCAGTATTGGTCCCCAAAACTCAGGATGACTGGCCATGTGTATAGATTTTCGTGATCTTAATCATGCCTGCCTTAAGCACCACTACCCCCTACCACAGATAGATCAGCTAGTTGACTCTACGTATGGGTGTGAATTTTTAAGCATGATGGATGCCTCACAAGGCTACCATCAGATCAGGCTAGCAGAAGAGGATTGGAAACAGGTTAGTTTTATAACCCAGAAAGGAACGTACTGTTACGTCGTGATGCCGTTTGGGCTCAAGAATGCAGGTGCCACGTATCAGAGTCTGGTGGATAAGATGTTCAAAGCACAATTGGGAAGGAACATGGAGGCATACGTTGATGAAATGTTAGTCAAAAGCGTGAAGGCAGCCTCGCATGTGGATGATCTGAGAGAAACCTTCGAGACCCTGAGGAAGTATAGGATGAAGCTTAGCCGCAAGAAATGCGCGTTTGGAGTCAGAGCTGGCAAATTCCTGGGGTACATGGTTACTGAGAAAGGGATCGAGGCTAACCCTGAAAAGGTAAGAGATATAATGGAAATGCAGGCCCCGAGAAATGTCAAGGAAATGCAGTGCTTGACAGGCTGAATCAATGCCCTGAGCAGATTCATCTCCCGCTCAACTGAGAAAAGCCTACCATTCTTCCAGGCCTTGCGTAAAAAGGCTCGTTTTTAGTGGAGTGGTGAATGTGAGCAAGCATTCTATAGGTTGAAAGAGCACTTGGCTGGCATGACATTACTCACCAAGCCAATCCAGGGTGAACCCTTAATTTTGTATCTGTCAGTAGGCCAACAAGCCGTCAGCTCTGTCTTGCTTAGAGAGGAGGGTAAGGTACAGAAGCCAGTGTATTATTGGAGTAAAGTTCTGCACGAAGCTGAGATTCGATATGTAGAAGTGGAGCGAGCAGTACTAGCCCTGGTTAGAACAGCAAGAAAACTGCATCCATACTTTCTCTCACATAGCATAGTAGTGCGAACGAATCTACCATTGAAGGCCATCATGGACAAGCCAGAGGCGTTGGGGTGGCTGGTCAAATGGATAATCGAGCTCAGCGAGTTTGACATAACTTTTGAACCTAGAACAGCCATTAAAGCTCAGGCACTAGCTGACTTCGTGCAAGAAATGACCAGCTCTCCCGAGGACAAAAAAGAATGGATAATTTTTACGGATGGCTCGGTAGGAAACCAAGGTTGTTGTGCAGGAATAGTATTAATCCATCCAACAGGTATGGCTACTGAGTATGCAGTACGAATGAACTATGCTCTGTCCAATAACGTGGATGAGTATGAGGCCCTTCTGAGAGGAGTTCGAATGGCAAAAGACTTGGGGGCAGAGCAGGTATGTGCGAAGGTTGATTCGCAGCTGGTGTGTAGGCAAATAAGCGGCGGTTTCGAGACGAGAGATGAACACATGCAGAGATATCTAGCTCAGTTCAAGGAACTAGCCAAGGATATGATGGCTCTGACTGTCGTTCAAATCCCTAGAGAAGAAAACAAGAGAGCAGACTATTTGGCTAAGGTGGCTAGTTCAGCTGTGGATTGCCAAGAGAGAGTAATCACTTTACTGATGGCAGATCAAGAATTCGGGAAAGAGCAAGTATGTTCGGTGGAGGAAGGAGAGGACTGGCGCTCTCCCATCAAGATATATCTGGAAAAAGGAGAGCTTCCAGAGGACAATAAAGAAGGGGTGAAGGTGAGAACCAGGTCTGCCTGATTCTGTTTGATTAAGTGGACTTTTTTTCAGCGAGGATTCGGGTAGCCCCTATTGCGCTGTCTAGGTTTAAAGTAGGGCACTCACATCCTCAAAGAGATCCACGAGGGTTGTTGTGGAAATCATATGGGGGCAAGGGCATTGGCCAGTAAAGTAATGCGAGCTGGTTATTTCTGGCCATCGCTACGGAGAGACGCTGAGGACTTTGTTAAGAGATGTGAGAAATGCCAGAAAATGTCTCCCTTGACTCACCAACCAATAGAGAAGCTCATGACAATGAGCTCTCCCTGTCCGTTTGCGAAGTGGGGGATAGACCTGGTCGTCCCATTCCCAATGGCTCCAGCCCAAAAGAGATTTTTAATTGTAGCCATCGATTATTTTAGTAAGTGGGTGGAGGCCGAAGCTCTGGCAAAAATAACGGAAGAGGCGGTGATGGGCTTCATCTGGAAAAATATTATATGTCGGTTTGGCGTTCCGAGGGTCATGATCTCAAATAATGGTACTCAGTTCATGGGAGCCAAAATTAGGGCTTGGTGCACCAAAATGAAAATCCAGCAACACTTCACATATGTTTACCACCCGCAAGCAAATGGACAAGTCGAGGTGACCAATCACATCCTTGTCCAGGGACTCAAGTCACGTTTAGAGAGATCAGGGGTAAATGGATGGAAGAGCTAAGTGCAATACTCTGGGCCTACCGCACTAATCCTAAGGAAAGCACGGGTGAAACCCCTTTCAGCTTGGTTTATGGCATGGATGTCGTCATCCCCGCGGAGATCAGCCTTGAAACCCACCGAATACAAAACTTCGATGAAAATCACAATAACGCATTGATGCAAGATGCGCTAGATCTAATTGAAGAGAAAAGAGAACAGGCAGCGATTAGGATGGAGCTTGTACGAGGACGAATTCGGGCAGCTTATAACAAGACAGTCCGGAAGAGGTATTTCCAGGTGGGAGATCTGGTCTTACGAAGGGCTGACGTGGGAAAGGCCAAGGGAAAGCTGGATGCTACATGGCAAGGGCCATTTCGGGTCACACAGGTCTTGGCAGGTGGCGCTTACAAGTTAGAGGAATTAGATGGGGATGAGATACCCCGAGCATGGAATATCTCGAATTTGCATAAATTTTATGTGTAATATGATTTTTACAAAGTTTGTTTATATAATGATAATGCAGGTTTATTCTTGTTTTATAAAAAGTGGATTTCTTTAAGCCAGGATTGGCTAAGGGCGGATGCCCCATTTCTGGCCTGATTGTCAGTTTAAGCCAGGATTGGCTAAGGGCGGATGCCCCATTTTCCTGACCTGATTGTCAGTTTAAGCCAGGATTGGCTAAGGGAGGATGCCCATGAAAGTTCCTGGCCTGATTGTCAGTTTAAGCCAGGATTGGCTAAGGGCGGATGCCCATGAAAGTTCCTGACCTCATTGTTAGTTTAAGCCAGGATTGGCTAAGGGCGGATGCCCGCGAAAGTGCCTGACCTGATTGTCAACCTAAGCTAAGAGTGACCAAGGGCGGATGCCCATGAAAACGCTTGACTGGATGGTTAGTTTCAAGCAAGATCTGACCCGAGGTGGATGTCTGAATGGTCCAGACCTGACGGTAATTTCAAAGGCCAGGATTGGATAAATTTGAAAGCCCTACTCGCTTGATTTGATTTAACAGATAAAACGAGAATTATCTAAAGATTGGCTAAAATTCTCGAAGAAAATACTCTTGCATTTATCATAAAATTCTAGCACTACAAAGGGACATTGCACATGCCTTCTATGAAAACTGGCAAAGTTGATTACAAATGCAGAAAATGAACAGAAGAAACAGAAAAACCAAAAAGCCCCCGAAACATTCAGCCATGAGAGGAAGAAGTCCTCCGATCAGATGCCAGAATACAATGGACACGCCACAGCTCGCGCTCAGTTTTGCGGTAGCGCTGGCGATACTTGTCGGCCCGCTCAGAGATGGCGTTAGCCTCGCCGGCGGCAACAGTCAACCGGTTCACTGATTCCGTCAAATCAGCTTTCTCTTCTTGCAGTTGACGGTTCAGTTGACGAAGCTCGGCCCACTCCCGCTTGTAGTGGCGCTTCTTCTGCCTTTTCCTCTTCAGGAGCCGGCACACGTAGATGATTTTCTCTCGGAGAGCGAAAAGCTTATCTGAAAGTTTGAAATTTCGAGGAACAGAGAAATATTTTTTCGCTTCACAGTGTCAAGTTCTTCAAGCAGGGAAGGAGAAGCCATTGTGAAAATTGAAGGATAATAATTTGAGTGTATACACGTCCCATGCAGAAAATACTTGAGTGCTTTTGAGCGTACATATATATATTATCCTTCGTGAGGAAGCATGATTTTGTTTTTGGAGCGATAATGTAATAATGGTCGAGTGATTGACGTTGCGTGACTTGTACCTATATTTTCAAAATTATGTATGTAGCACAGCACGATTCTTTTCTTGAACTTATTTTCATTCTAGTTATACTTTGAATTTATTGTTTGTTCGAGGACGAACAAACCAATTAAGCATGGGGTAGTTGATTAGCGTAGATTTGTCCTTATTTTTATTAGCTTTTTAGTTCGTTTTTCTATTTGTTTTTTGTATAAGTTGGATGATTTAAACTTAATTCCTTATTTTTATGTTCCCAACTTATTTTACCATATTTAGATCATAATTAATGAGAATATATGATTATTCCTTGTTTTTCACTTTACAGCTAAGTAACCGGAAGAGTTCAGCGCGTAATTAGATGAGGTTTGATGTTCAAGAGTGGAGAACGAGCTTTCCGGTGAACGAGTAGAAGAAAGATTGAGAGTATGAGACGTACTCTCAGTCGCGTCAGTCGACGCGAGCGTCGACGCTCTGTCGACGCGAGTCCCTACCCGCAACTATTGACGCTCAGTTGACGCATCGACGCAACTCTCTGAAGCATCGATCCAAGAGTGTGTCAGTCGACGCCAAGTCGACGCAACTCTCTGTTGCGTCGATGCATGTCCGCGTTAGTCTACGCCACCGCCCAGTCGACGCGAGCAACCAGGCAGCGTCGACGCCGAGATCCAGCCCGCGTCGATCGACGCGACGTCGACGTGGCTGCCTAGAAATGCATTTTTAGGGTTTCTTGTGCGCCAAGACATGCTATATTTATATATACCCTTCATATTTCGGATTTTTAAGACACCCGACTACCTAGGGTATTTGGACTTAGAATAAACATATTTTCACATCTTATAACAAGATTTGAAGACCGAGATCAAAGATCAAAGAACAATTCATGTTCGGGATTCAATCTTCGCCCAAGATCAACGTTCAACTCCGGAATAGCTGGAGATTTTCATCGCTTTTATTAGTTCCAATAAGTATTCTAAACTCTTAGTTAATTTCATAGTTAATTGCTTAGTTAAATTCTTAGTTAATTCTAGAATTAGTTTAATTATTTCATGCTTAGATTTATATTGGATATTGGATTTATCTAGTTTATTTATGCGATTTGATTTATGCTTAATTTGTTTTTAGATTCTTATGATATAAATGATTCATGATAGTTTCTTATATTCATGCTTTTAGATTTATTGCTTTAAGTTCTAGTTCTTAAGTTCGAGTAGTTTAATTGTTGCTCTTAGTTGGTAATCTAGTTTAAGATAATTAGCTCAATTAGTTTTAAATTCAATATTGATTTAGTTTTAATGATCAAATCAATTCTTCAAAAACCCTCGATGTACATGTATTTTATGTTACTTGAGAAAAACATCCAAGATACTGAACAGTTGTGTTCGAGAGAATCGACTTGAGTCAAACTCACCACCCTACAAGTTTCTCGTACTCTTGCAAGCAAACTTACGTGTTTTTAAATTAAATATCTTAAAAGGGGTGCACAAAAGTTTGGATCAGGCGTCGATCGATAAATACGCATTTTCTATTTTTTTTCAATTTTAAATGAAAATGGAAAAAAACTTGAAAAAATAGAAAAAGAATTGTAAAAAATGAAAAATAAAACCCAAGAATTTACGAACGGGGTGGGGAGGGGTGCGTCTCGGCGTCCCAGAACCATGAGGGTCAGGCGTCGATCGATAACTACGCATTTTCTATTTTTTTTTGGATTTTTTTTTTATTTTTTAAAAAATTGAAACAAACCGAGTAACTTGGTTTTCCCTCGGTTTCAAACCGAGGGACGTGGTTTTCCCTCGGTTTCAAACCGAGGGACTCGCTCTTCCCTCGGTTTGAAACCAAGGGAAATCCAATCCCTCTGTTTTTGCCAATTATTTAAAAAATAAAAAAATAGAAAAACTGAAGAATAAAACAAATCCTATCATCTTAGGCACGTGGGGGTGATTTTGACCCAATTTTGATCGAAAAATATCAACGATCATGTGCGTATCCACACGTGTCGTGTAATTCGACCAACAACAAGATACGATCGATCAACTCCTTCGGTTGGAAACGCGAAGAGATAGCGTCTCGGCATCGTGGAACCATGAGGGTCGGGCGTCGATCGATAACTACGCGTTTTCTATTTTTTTTCGGATTTTAAATAAAAAATGGAAAAAAAACTCGAAAAAATAGAAAATCTAGTAAAAATGGAAACCCAAGAATTTACGAACGGTGCGGGGAGGGGTGCGTCTCGTCGTCGTGGAACCACGAGGGTCGGGCGTTAATCGTTTAGTACGTGTTTTCTATTTATTTTTTTGATTTTAAATGAAAAATGGAAAAAAACTCGAAAATATAGAAAAAATAAGTAAAAAATGGAAACAAAACCCAAGAATTTACGAACGGGGCGGGAAGGGGTGCGTCTCGGCGTCTTGGAACCACGAGGGTCGGGCGTCGTTCGATAACGACGTATTTTCTATTTTTTCAGATTTTCTTTTATTTTTTAAAAAATTAAAACAAACCGAGGGACGTGTTTTTCCCTCGATTTCAAACCGAGGGACTCGCTCTTCCCTCAAATTTTTCTATTTTTTAAAAAATAAAATAAGTGTTTTAAAAAACCGAGGGGGATTAATTCCCTTGGTTTTCCGAGGGGCTTTATTCCCTCGGGAAGTTTGCCCTAATTAAACCAGCGGGCATGCCCGCTATTCTCACTATGCGCAGCCAAAAGAAACAAAAAAAGACGGAAAAAAAGAAGAAGAAAGAGCAACCGCAGCAGAAAGAGCAACTACCTGTCTTCGAACCGCCGCCGTCTATCGTCGAGCCGAGCCACCTTGTCCGAAGGTCTCCGCCTCTGCCGCCTGCCGTCGAGCCAATGCCGCCGCCATCGTCGCCTGCAGTCTCCGTCGCCGTTGAAGGTAAGTTGTTCGATTGCTTTTTTTTTTTTTGTATATTCATTGAATTTATTAGTTTAGTTTTTAATGTATAATTATAATTGTATATTATTTGTATGTATTCATTTATTTTTGATGTTGTAATTATAATTTTCGAATTAAAATTCAATTTAGGGTTAGTTTTAGAATTAGGATTAAATTTAGGAATACTTATATAATGTAACGCCCCAGTTTTTCATAGCGAGAAACACAAGCGGAAGCAATTATATTTTAATAAAAGTAATATGGGGGACGTTACTTAAATAAATACCTTTGATTAATTTTTCTAAGATAAACAAATTATGAAAAATAATTTTTATGAAATAATATCACTTTAAAGAAAATAAATACATATAATACCACTTGAAAATAATAATAATAATAATAATAATAATAATAATAATAATAATAATAATAATAATAATAATAATGATAATATGACATTTTGTAAATATCGCTCAAATAAATCCATCATGTATAAAATATGACTATTTGATCAAGTTTTTAAAATAGAAATATATAAGCTTTAAATCATGTTTCATTATCGTCGCCACCACCACGCTTCCGCTCCGATTTCACATGACCTGAAAAATGCTTGATAAAAAGGGATGAGTACACAACGACTCAGTGGAGATACCATTCATAATTAATTCCTCAATATAACATAGCATCATAGTAAAACATGGAAATAACTGTTCTGTGCAGTACAGTGGGCCATCCCAAGGATCCGTCGACCCCGAACCGATTACAGTCCCTGACCAATAATTGCTATGTGCTGTCGCGCGACTCTATGTATACATAGTCATTTGCCCGAAGGTCATATTGTATAATTGTCATGTAATCACCATAAACTATAACATATCGAGCAATTAATATGAACTTGAATTTAAAAAGGTTTTGAGTTAAATATCCCCACCTTTAGACTAACGCTTGTGATCTTTGAAATATGCGAATGATCGTGTTTGCAAATCGTGAGTCTCAAAATCAATACTCCTACATGAAAACGTAATTTAACTTATTTTATGAAATAAGGATTTTTAAACTTAAAATATGAATAATTGAAATAATTATTAGTCAAACCTTGAAGTAAAGTCAACGAGGCTGTTTTTGTAAAGTTCATGAAGTTGGAGGGTGAAAAGAAGATAACTTGAAATATTTGTAGGCTGAAATGGAGTTTCTTATAAGTTCAGGGGCTGCATATGGATTTTGGGTGAACTGGGGGCTCAATCGAACGATCTGAAAACTTTTGGGGTCAATTGGAAATATTTGGGAAATGGCTGGATATAAAAGGCAGAACCCAGCCCTTAATCCCTCAAACCCGTCTATCTTTTCTTTTCTCCCAAAAACTCAGAATTCAGCAATGGAAATTGACAACGGAAATCGGCAATGCACCAGCAAACCGGTGGTAGTAATCCGGCTACTGAACCATGGCGGCATCGACGGCAGCATCTGGCAGCAATCGGCGAGGCGACGCTCCTCTCCACCTTCTCCGATGGCAGCGGTGTTTAGCGGACCAGGCGTCACAGTCGGTGGCGATGGAGACCGGCAGTGAAGCCACAAAAATTCGGCGGTGAAGGCGCCGACAATTCGGGCGGTGGTGTTTGGGTCCTGGCGGCGAACTTTCCTCCATCATCGACCCAGAAAAACTGGAAATCGGCAGCGGCAGGTGAAGCGACGGCGGCCAGCGGCTGGGGTTTTGGTTTCGGACCCTGTTCCGACTCGAGTTCCCGGTGAGTCTGTTTTGAGAGGGCGGATCGATGGCTGCGGTGGCGGCAAAAGTCTCCATCCTACAAACCCAACTCGGCGGCGACTCGTTTAGGACCGAGGCGATTCAGATGGCTTCCGGGCCTTGACTTCGGGCTGATTGGTGGTAGAGGTCTGAATCAAGGTGTTTGTAAATATTGTTTGTTTAAGCTGCGATTCTAGGGATGGTTTGGTTATGGATATGTGGTTGGTGGTGTTGATGGCGTCGTGATTAGGAATCGGCAGTCGATCCGGTTATGATGGCTGCCGGAAATTGGGATTAAAATTGCTCAGTTGTTTCTTTCAAAATCTTAGAAAACAAGATTGGTTTACCTAGTTGCGGCCGTATACAAATTGTGAAGTGATTAAAAAGAGGTTTGATTACTAGCTTAGGTTTAGGAGTTTGTAACTGATTATGAGTCTTTGTAAACGTAGGATTGTTTTGCCGTAAAGAGAAGGAAAATCCGAAAGAATTCTAGATTGTTTGGGCTTGCTTTGGACTTTCATTAATGGATCAAATTTAAAAAAAAAATGAAATAAAATTACTTAACATAAAGTTGTTGGACCATTCTAAATGAAATCACAAATTATCGTAAGTTTAAACAAAAAGGACCAAAAATCTTAGAAAAGCACTTAAAAAAATATGGGATGTTACATATAATTAGGGTTTAATTTAGAAATAATTATATAATTAGGGTTCAATTTAGGAATAATTACCTAATTAGGGTTCAATTTAAGAATAATCACATAATTAGGGTTCAATTTAGGAATAATCAAGTAATTAGGGTTCGATTTAGGAATAATTACATAATTAGGGTTAAATTTAGGAATAATTATATAATTATGGTTAAATTTAGGAATAATTATATAATTAGGGTTCGATTTAGGAATAATTACATAATTAGGGTTTAATTTAAGAATAATTACCTAATTAGGGTTCAATTTAAGAATAATCACGTAATTAAGGTTCAATTTAGGAATAATCAAGTAATTAGAGTTCAATTTAAGAATAATTACATAATTAGGGTTAAGTTTAGGAATAATTATAAAATTGGGGTTCAATTTAGGAATAATTACCTAAATGGTTTAATTTATGAATAGTTATGCAATTATCATTAAAGTGTATTCTACGATGGTGGTGAAATACTGTGGTGATCGGTACATGCATGTTAACATAATGTTTATGTGCGTCTGTTGTTATGGTTTGAATGTGAGGGCTTGATGTTGTGATTGGTCTGGGAAGACGTCGGTGATGACGTGGTGTACGGCGCCGGCCTGGAGGTTTCGTCCCTCCAATAACGGTTTTTGAAATTATTTTAAAATATGATGGTGGTTTTAAAATGTTTTGAATTGTTTGTGATTGTGGTGGTGAAATACCGTGGTGATCAGTACATGCATGTTGTATATAACATATATATTTTGTAGATATTGTTGAAATGATGTGATTTATCAATTAATGTATACGTCTGTTTTGACGTGGTTTATGACGCCGGCCGGGGAGGTTTCATCCCTCCAATAATGGGGTTTAAAATAGTTTCGGTCCCAAATACAATCTTTCTATCTACACTCAAATAATATACCTTAGACTCGTTTGAGATTTAGTATCGAATAGAGAATTCGATACTAAATCCCGAATTGTCCATCCAAATTATAAGATTGTCGATATCAATCATAAGCGTAGGTTCAATCGATATGAACCTTTTGTACTTGCTTCCCAAGCTGCACAAGTATACTATTTTGCATACCCAAGTTTGAGACGAGACAAGTTGGACTGGTGGGCAAAGTGTAAAATCAAGGCGAAATCAAATGTTGAGTTTATCGAGCCTCTACCAGAAGAATCATTTCAAGAGGAAGATGTAGATACACGCAGTCCGATTCAACTCGACGATGTCGATTTTCAGTTGCACGACCTCAATGATAATTACGTGGAGGAACTTGGTAACGAGATAAATGATGATATAGAAGAAGAGTTACTTACCGATCAAGATATAGATCAAGATATGTATGAAAATGAGTTTGGTGATACCTTTAATAGTGAAAGTGATTAGTTTGGTTGAAATATATTCAATTTATTCTTATTGTAAAACACGCTTTTTGTATAACTATTTTTTTTAATTTGGATTTATTAATACGTTTGGTATATAATATATACCGGTATTTTGTAAAATGCTCGTACTATTATCTAATAATTTTATTAGATGTCGTTGCGTCGAGTTTCGGGTAGCGTGGGTCGATCAGATATGGGGTCGGCTAATCGTTTAGCTGATTTCGACACCGACTACATGGGCCTCGTTACTGATCATTTAGCACAGACATCGACGTCGCATACACCATCACAGACACCGTCTGACGCGAGTACATCACAATGGCAGTTGGTCCCACCACAGAGGCGGGGAGTTCTTGTTTTTATTACAGGGAACAAGTAAGTAAGTAAATGATTTTTAAAATTGTAATTATCATTATGATTAAATTATATTCGTAACAAAAAAAAAACATATTTGAATACAGGCTACACAGCAGACAGGGCAAGGTGACCACTATACTCCGGGAGATTTTTGAGAAGGAACTCCATCCCGCCGGGTGGTGGTATAAGGCGGTCCCTAAGGAGACTAAGGCGTTCTGGTGGGAGATGTTTAAGGTAATTATTATTTTATGTCCAAATTTATTAATATTTACCGTAACTACACAATCATATGTATCAATTGAATTGTAATTATTGTTTTATTTTGTAGGAGATTTGTTATTGGGACCCGGAGGAGTATAGTGATCAACAGATACATGATGTATTTTTTTGGATGATCGGGGAGAAGTACGGAAGGCAACTGAACGAGTATAAGCAGTATATTGCTAAATATGATGGTGAGAGGCCGTGATGCGTTATCGAGGAGGTCTATAGGTAAACGATTTTGTTATATGTTTTCTTATAAAATTAGAATTTTTTATTTATAACATATAGTTTATACCATCTTATATATCATGCATCTCAACTAGGGCTTGGAAGGTCGAGTGGGATAAGCCCGAGAACAAGGCCAAATCCAAGCAGTGCAGCCGGAACAGGAGGAGCGAGCCTGCTGGGCTGGGTACTGGGATGTCGAAGCACACGGGGAGGGAGGGGGGGCTAGATCTAGTATCGATTATGCTTTAGATATCATAAGTAATTTTAGAATATAATAATATAATATTTTTTGTTTAATTTTAATGTTAATTATTTGAAAATTCTATTTGGATACAAGAGCGGGAGACGGGTGAGGCGGCTAAGGCGTACAATCTTTTTGTACGTATGCACCAAAAGAAAGACGGCGCGTGGATCGATACTAGATCTAGTATTATTAATGTGAGTTTCTTTCTTATTTTTAACTTATTCTTTAGATTTAATGTAGAATTTTACTAACGAGTTGTATTTCAGGAGGAGTACGAGAGACAGCTGGACAAGGAACGTGCGTCTTCCCAGGATGCGAGTAGCGAGGTTGACCCTGATCGGGTTTTCTTCGACGTCGTCAGGTCGAGCAAGGGACGACAATACGACATCGGCTCGTATGGGAAGGTGGTGGCTGCTGCGAAGGTTTTCTTTACAGGCAGCTCTTCTTCCACCTCCTCCCAGGCTGATAGGACCCACGTCAGACAGCTCGAGGCGCAGCTCCAGGCGCAGAGGGATGAGTTGGAGGACACCAGACGAGCTCAGGAGGCGCAGAGGGCGGAGATCGAGGCGATCCAGCAGCGATAAGTCGAGTCTGAGCGACGACGTGAGGAGCAGCGCCGACAGGAAGAGCAATCTGAACGACGACGTGAGGTGGAGCGTGAGGAGCAGCGCCGGCAGGAAGAGGCATTTCAGGAGCAGGTGAATGCCCGGATGGCTGACCTGTATGCTCGTTTCCTGTAGTACCCCCCTCCCAATCCATAGGACAGTTTGATTTTTATATAAACTTTTTTACTGTGTCGAACGCATGTAATAATTCTAAAATTTCAAATATTTTTATAATAATTGGTTTATTTATTTGTCTTTTCATTAATGATTTTTTTCCAAGTTTTTTGGGAATTTTAATAATTGAGCAGGAATTAAAGTTAAAATTGAAATTTAAAAATTATTTAAAAAAATAAATAAATAACCGAGGGGGAATACCCTCGGAAATCCCTCAGAAAATCAAAATACCGAGGGACTATTATGCCCTCGGTTTTCCGAGGGAATACATGGCCCTCGAATTTTCCTAGGGAACATACCTCTCGGTAATTCGAGGGAACGTACCGAGAGGAAAATTTCTATCGATTTCTCCGAGGGTAGTTTGACTCTCGGAAAAACCGAGGGTATTTACCCTCGGAAATTCCGAGGGCGACCAGCCCTCGGTTTTCTCTCGGTTTTCTCGAGGGTTGTACGGGGGATTTTACTGAGGGTGAGGACCCTCGGTATAAATTCTCGAGGGAAATTGTCCCTCGGAAAATTTTACCGAGGAGGGTTTTTCTGAGGGAATATTTCCGTCGGTTTTTCCCTTGGTTTCTCATAAAACCGAGGGAAAAATCCCTCGAAAAACTGCTATTTTTTTGTTGTGATTGTTGTTGATCTCTGGAATGACTATCACACTTTCTGATCCGAGGTTGCCTTTTGTGTTCCAATGACGACTTCTGTGACCGTGTCATACATCATGGTGATCAACAAATGTTAAGGAAAATCTCTCTCTTGCGTTGAACTTTTCCTAAAGAAACCAGTTTCCAATCATGACCAATTGTACGTTGCTATATCAAAAGTGTGACCAATCGTAAGGGTATAAAAATGCTGATCGTCGATGATAAAGATAAACTTAGTAAAAAAACTACAAATATTGTGTGCAATGAAGTTTTTCACAATTTGTAAAGCACTTTTCGTCTAATAATACCCTTTATAAACCATGTTATATCATTTTCATTATTATTTGATCTTTAAATAAAACTTAGATGATATATGTGTGTATATATATATATATATATATATATATATATATATATATATATATATATATATATATATGCAAACTTAAGTATGCATATATATAATAATTTATTTAAATATTTTAGTACATTCAAACCAATTGTTTTTATTTGAGATCAAAATAAATAAATGGTTACCATGCAATGCACGGGTACAGTACTAGTTTCAACTGAACAACCAAAAGAATCTTCAAATACTTGTTCTCGGTGAATGAAATTACTAATCGATGTTGGGAATGAATCTCTAATAAATTTGGAAATAATAATAGTGATAACATATATATATATATATATATATATATATATATATATATGGGCCCACTCTTCCCTCCATGTGTGCTACTAGATATTATGGATCCACTAAATAGTCGCATGTATATAATGACTCGTAACCAAAAGTTTACGGGTTGAGTTGTTCATAGTATGAGCATAATTTTACATATATAATATATAAAATTAGTAATACATATCCCAACAACTTGAATAAATCAATGAACAATCCGTATGCGCATATAAGTGGGATATTAATTGGAAAATTATGCAAAATCCTCCAACTAATTTCCAATATCGAGAACAATATGCAAAATGTATGATACTCCCTCACTCGACACTAAGAATATGGACAACATACTAGGTGCATAAGTTTAGTTTTCAAAATTTCATTAGCATGAAGGGGAGCATGAATAGTTGGTAATATTTATGAACGATATATTCTCACAATCAAAGTATGAATTTGAAGTCCAAAGACACAAGAAAAGTTGTTGATGATCTTATATACCAATTAAAGATTTCTCGATACATCAACAATGTTAGAAGCATTGGTATTGTTCAAATAATATCTCCCTCAATATATCTATCGAAAAAATGATAATGGAGGAGTATACTTTTAAAGAGTATATAGACATAACTTTATTATAAATTCTAAAAGAGTATTGATAATGAGATATCTCGATGAGTTATGTCGCTGTGTGGAAATGAAAGAAAATAAAATTGAAAAGTGTCGACACATTTTGAAAACAAGAGTTACGAATTACTGATAATGACATATTAAACCATCGAAAAATCTCGACACTAAGATGTATGATATAAAGTGAAAGTATGTGGGCTTGGTAAATTTGAGACTGAAACTCTTGAAGAGATTTTAAATATATAATTAGTGCATGTAACGACTCAATACAACGATATTGTGTTGAATAAATATTTATATGTTGCACTCCTTTCCGAAATTGTGGTTTTTTTAATCCAAAAACGAGTTTTCCTAGACAAATTTTTTTAATGAGGCAGCTTGATCACAACTATTGTATAATCTCTATAAGAGGTTTTTGACATTTATTTCGATGTGATCAAAATATAAGGCGAATCACAACTACTAATACCATTGATATCATAAATCTGAATATAATCGACTAATCTATACGCTATTCATACAAACCTCGAAGGATTTTAAAATACCCGAAGCATATTTGTATAAAATACGTATTACACTTTTTTTCTCTTGACTAAGTTTTTTAGCCTTTAGGTTTTAATATCGAGGTTTTTAACAAAGTAACTCTGAGTAAGTATTAAAATGAATAATGTACTATTTTTCGTTCATTAGGACTTTTTCCCATTGGGTTCTTCCTAATAAGGTCTTGATGATGCATATTTATGCTATTGTGAGAAATACATAAGAAATCAATACGATTCCTCAGGATTTGAAATCGATATATATATATATATATATATATATATATGGGTGAGTTCAAATGGGAACCATGTCATTATATGTGAACCTGCGAACTAATGCTTTTATTATATACCAGCAGTGCTTTTATTATACAATCACAGTGCTTTATTGATTTTTTAGGTATATACAACAACAGTGCTTTTATTATACAATCCTAATACTTTTAATCAAATAAGGAAATACCCAAAAACTCTGATCCATCAATTTAATTAGATGTAAGGCCCATAATTGACCCTAGATTCACATAGAAGGACATGGTTCTCATTTGAACCTATTCATATATATATATAGGATTGGGTTCAAATGAGAACCTCGTCATTATATGTGAACCTAGGGACTAATCCTTGCCTTAGATCTAATATTGCACAGTGCAATTATATGTCCATGTTCATTGTGCTTTTTACACAGTACTGTAGTGCTAAAATCAGTTCAGTTTTTTTAATTTAATTATATATATATATTTTTTACGTTTTAAAACATGCAATATGTATCTTAAATTGTAGATCTTGAGAATGTGATTAATTTGATATATATTTCATTCAAAACGAATAAAATTTGAAAAAGTTATGGTTTGTTGAAGATTTGAGTTTCATTTCAAATTTCTGAATTTGCAGTTTATAGACGAAATTTGCGATGCTTTTTATATACAATCGTAGTGTTTTTTTTCGTAATCTATTGTGCTTTTTAAAGAACGATGTAGTGCTCTTTGTAAACGTTGATATATGTTCAAAATACCCTTTTTAATTAATTAATGCATTTTTTTACATTATTACCATGCGGACATGTCATGATCTCAACCATAAAGATTATCCAATCTAATGGTCAAGATGAGTCCCTAGGTTCACATATAATGACAAGTTCTCATTTGAACCCAACCCTATATATATATATATATATATATATATATATATATATATATATATATATAGGTATAGGATCATGTGAGAATGGATCCTTGGGTGAGAAATGAGAATAAATCCTGACCACTAATTTTAATACTTGTGATCAAAACTTATTCACGTCCTTTAGGCCTTCACGCACGCAATTCTCACTTCCAGCGGGCCCATAGGCCCACACCATGAAATCCATTTCTTACCCAACCTCCCAACGCCGTGCCCAGATTTTCACAACTTCCCACCCCCATCGCGAAACCCAGCTCCGGACGAGATCTTGTTTTTCTTTCTACTTGTTCAGTGCGCCGCATAGCTCTCCGTCGTAGACCCACCTCTCACTCTCTCAGTACTGCGCCATCGCCGCCGCCCCTTTAGCTTGGTATGTTCAGTATCCTCTCGTTATTTTTTAAATCCCCATCTTACGCTGGGCTCGTTTTATCTCTCCAAGAAATTTCCACTCATCTCTTTTTCCTTATTTTCATACCCTTATTAGAAAATCAAATTTTATTTTATTTATTTACATTTTCGCGGTGTTACGGATTTGTCAGCTGAAATTATTTATGAGAAAATATAATTTTTAAAGGATTAACCGATTAAGTTTGCCCTAATACTGATAAAAGTGATGATGCTATTGATTAGTAGAAGGAGACTTGATTTTCATTTTTTGTTTTACAAAATTGAAATTATCCCTCCAAGTAAAAACTATTATTTGTTGTAAAATTACATTTCTCCAGTTTTTGGTGAGTGGCACCTTCGATTCTTGTTAATTGTTATATTTTTGCTTGTTCTAGTTCTCATTGGAATTTCACAATTCAAATTAATTAATTATTGGTGTTGTTTCTGTAGATAAGTAAATATTTATTTAATTCAATAAAAATCTAACTTAGATTCTGACAGTGTTTTAACATGAGGGAAAGTTGTTATTAGGTTTGAGTTGTATAATGTAAGTTGTGATACAAATGATGGAAAATAGTGCTTGGATTTAAAAATTCGCCACTTAGAAAAAATAGTGAGTGTAGCATTTATAAGAACACAAAATGTCTAGTGCCTACTTTAATATCGTTAAGATTATAAATGCACCCAAGAATATTATTCTTACAAGGGCATCTTGATTTTGAATTTTCTATGATGATGATGCACCCAGGGATGACTTTGCTAAACCGTTTTAGACGTTTTATGACTTCTTGAGTAATAATCAGCATGCATAGTCATTATACGCCTCTGTTCACTTCTATAAACATTAATATTGTTTGCATTATTAAATGTTCCAAGGATGTCTTTTATAGTCCTTCTTGAGCCCTCTGTTCTTAGCAACTGATTGATGCTGAAACACGTTTAAGATTGATTTCCAAAACTATGCGAGAGTTGCTTAGAACATTTATTAATGTTCACATGACTTCTTATTATTGTGCAAACTGATGAATACTTTGTGTATTTGTTCTGTTTGGGTTTTTCTAATGTGAAACTTTTCTTACATGTGTGTATAATAAATGTGCACGTGGATTTTAACTAATGTGCAAAATCATGTATGTTAATGTGCATTTTTATTACTAATACTGTGTAACGGGTTATTGTCTACCAATTTGAAGTCCAGATTGCTTGAAACTACTTGTGTTGTATGAGTTGAAGGATGTCAATATACAAAAGATAAAGGAATATCTTCCAATTTACATGGCGTAAGAAATGAATTGAAAAGCACAATGTTTAAATTGAGAAGAACAATGGTTGAATTGGGAAATTACTTGTTAACGCACTTTACAATTATTACTTTTGGAACTATTAGTTATTATTATTATTATTAATTATGTAATGTGTATGAATTGTACTTTTGCTAATGTGGGCATTGATTTTAGTAAGCAGATATTTTTTTTCTGGTTGGAAGCAACTAGTCTACAAGTTTGATGTTCAAAAGTGGTATTTCTTATTAGTAGCTAATTTTGAGTTATGTAATCCAACTACTTGAAGGAAAATCAATGTTCATAAGGCATACACCTTGGTATGCGGAGAGATGTAAACGTGAAAGTCGCAAAGGAGTATCTCTGAATTTACAAGGTAAAGAAACTTGAACGGAAGGCTGTTTGAAGAAATGATTTACATGTTACGGATTAGTCCATTGAGTTAGGTTTTTAATTTGAAATTACTATCGGTTCTAATGTTCTAGTTTGAAATAATGTAAAACTTGGTATTGTAATTTGACTTAATTTGGAGTTGTTAGGTTTTGTAATGATATTACTTTCAAAATATCATTACATCAATGTTGTTATATTATGTTGTGCTGGATTTGGCAAATAGGAAAAGTCTTGTCAGACTCATGTGTAATTTCATTGCTGGTGTGTTTTCATAATTTGTGTATTGATATATATTGTGCATGACTTGTAATACTATTGTGCAGGTCTTATGGCACTATTGTGCATATCCTGAAACTAATGTTGTAATATTTATGTTGATTTTAAAATAAGGGCAAAAGATTATATGCATCCTGTACTATACGCGTTTTTTGGGTTTGCATCCTAACGTTTTTTTTTGTAATTTAATGCATCCTGTGCTATACAAAATTTTGAAAGTGCATCCTGTACTATACAAAATTGAGAAAAAAACTAGTTTTATTAAATAAAAACTAGAATTTATTAAATAAATATGCAAACCATATTTTATCCTAACGTTTACCGAAACTATTTTTATTAAATAAATAAAATTTATTATTTATTAAATAATAAATTTGGTGAGTTTGCATATTTAATAATATATGCCGGAACTAGTTTTAAATAAATAATAAATTCGCCGGAACTCACCTAAAGTATACGGGTTTGAAAATATGCAACCTCACTCGCGAGACTAGGTGAGTTTCGGCGAGTTGGGGCGAGTTGGCTGGTCGGAGGATGCACTTTCAAAATTTTATGAAGTACGGGATGCATTAAATTACAAAAAAAACGTTAGGATGCAAACCCAAAAAACGCGTATAGTACAGGATGGTTACAATCTTTTTCCCTTAAAATAAAGTTAAACTGGTATTGCTAGATCATATTTTGATGTTGTAAACAGAAACTACACTTCAATCTCATAATTAGTATCGAAAGACCAAAAAGTTAAATAGGAATTCATGAAACACTAGAACCAAGAGTGCAAGAGCGTCTGCACCAATGACATATTGTGCAAAATTTATTGCACTATTGTGCAAAATTCATTACATTGTTGTGCAAAAATGGACACTTGTGCACAAACCAGTTTGCTAAATTAGGAAAATAAAAATAAGAAAACAATATTAAGGGTAGGTCTTGATATATGCCAATTGGTCCCATTTTTACTTTCTTCCTCAAATCACCTGCAAATTACAATGGGCAAATAAGTAATATTACAATCATAACCGATACCAAGTAAAATTTCGAGGTAAACACACACAAAAACCTGAAAATAATTTTTTTGAATATCTTTGAAGTAATGATACATCTTGGCTCGTGCACCATTGCGTTTTTGAATTAATTGAGTGACAATCAACGTATTTAGTAGCTATCAATACAACTACAAATGTAACATTTTTTTGTGGTTGTCAATCCTAGTGAAAGGTTCAAACACCATATTAATGTGCACAAACTGACAATTATTTGTGCACAAACAAATCACACTTGCAGCAGACGACAACCACATCCCTCGACAACACGCGCAGATATTTTTTATCATAACATGCGCAAACACCATTTTTGCTACTGCACGAACGTGCACAAGGGAACATATTAATGTGCACAAACTAACACTTACTTGTGCACAAACAAATCATACTTGCATCAGACGACAACACGCACAGAATTTCTTAATCATAACACGTGCAAACACCGTTTTGCTACTACACAGACGTGCAAAAACTGACACTTAATTGTGCAAAAACAAATCAGAAGATAACCACATCAGACGACAACGACATCAGGCTACAACACGCACATAATATTTTAATCATAACACGTGCAAACACAAATTTTCTATTGCATGGACGTGTACAAGGGAACACATTAATGTGCATAAACTGACACTTAATTGTGCACAAATAAATCATTCTTGCATCAGATGACAACCACATCAGGCGACAACACGCGCATAATTTTTAATCATAACACGTGTAAACACCATTTTTTCTACTGCACGGACGTGCATAAGGGAACACATTAATGTGCAGGAATGGACATTGAATTGTGAACAAAACAAATCACACGACAACCACATCAGACGACGACACTCATAGATTTTCTTAAGACTTCATGACACGTGCAAAACATCATTCAGCATGGACGTGCACAAGGGAGCACATTAATGTGCAGAAACTGAGACTGAGTTGTGCACAAATCAAATCAGACGACAATCACATCAGACGGCGACATGTACAGATTTATTTTCTTAAGACTTCATGACACGTGCAAAACATCATTCAGCATGGACATGCACAAGGGAGCACATTAATGTGCAGAACTGAGACTGAGTTGTGTACAAATCAGATCAGACGACAACCACATCAGACGATGACATGTACAGATTTTTTTAAGACTTCATAACACAGTGCAAAACACCATTCAGCACGAACATGCATAAGATAACATACTAATGTGCACAAATTGACACTGAATTGTGCACAAAACAAATCAGACAGCAACCACCTCAGACGACGACAAACACAGATTTTTTAAAGACTTTCACGACACGTGCAAAATACCATTCAGCACGTAAGTGCACAAGGTAATAAACTAATGTGCACAAACTGACACTGAGTTGTGCACAAAACAAATCAGACGATGACAAACATAGATTTTTTGAAAACTTCACGACATGTGCAAAACACCATTCAGCACGGCGCGTGCACAAGGTAATAAACTAATGTGCATACACTGACACTGAGTTGTGCACAAAACAAATCAGACAACAACCACATCAGACGACGACAAACATAGATTTTTTAAAGACTTTCACGACACGTGCAAAACACCATTCAGCACGGAAGTGAACAAGGTAACAAACTAATGTGCACAAACTGACACTGAGTTGTGCACAAAACAAATTAGACAACAACCACATCAGACGACGACAAACACAGACAAAAYAATTAGCCCAAACGCACATCAGGCGAGTTTGTAAATCAGATGCACTGTTATAATTAGATGAATTGACCTAATTTAAAACAAATATTAYCTAATTCGTCCAAAATCGAAGCCATTGGTKTGCAAGCAAAATCAAATTGTAGAAAACAGAAAAAAATTCGAGCAAGACCCTCCAAATCGAACCAAATCTGATTTACAAACTCGAACAGTATCGTGCGTCCAATATCAAATTTTTTCGCCAAGGTTTCGCCCCAAGGTTTCGTGACCTAAATTCGATTTCGCCAAGGTTTCGCCAAGGTTCCGCAGAATCAGGCCCAGAATCTCCTTCGCAGCAGGTCGTTTTGTTTCGCGCAGCAGTTGGGTTTGGGTGGGTTTTGTTTCGCGCAGCGGGTGGTTTTGGGTGGGCTTTGTTTAGGTTTTGATTAAATCTAATCCATTAGATTAGATGAGTTATAATGGCTATGATTCATTCTCATTTCTCACCCACGTACCCATTCTCAACGGAACCCAACCCTATATATATATATATATATAATATGATGAGAACTACACGAGAAATCAATATAACTACACAAAATGTGAAATCTGCATATTTATGGTGCTATAAGTACAACATGAGAAGCCAATATAATTCCCGCGATGGGAAACGGTATAATCATGGTGCGATGAAACCAATAAAATGTGAAATCGACATATTCATAGCATGACGAAGACTATAAGAGAAATCAGTACAATTTCTCAAGATGTGAAGTCAAATGGAGTAATTGTGTCCTTTTTCCTAAATTTAATTTTATTCCACAAGGTTTTCTTGAAAAGATATCATGCAGATACATCTACAAGAATGATAGGTTTTCTGAAACTTTATCCCACCGAATTTTCCTATCAATATTATAATATAACAGTGTATGATCGGAACAAATTTTACTATACACAATTTTAAAAACAAACCCAGTAAGGGAAAACTTCGAAACTGTTAGTCATTCACAAGACATTTATACAGATAGACATTTAAAGAGAAGTGTTATAAATCTCGCGAGGCTCGTGAATAATATTATATTGTATATGATATAACTATTATATACCTAATAAAATTATATATCACTAAAACTCTATTTATAAATAAATTTTTAATTATTAATAAAAATACACATAAAAAATCTACTATGCAATTTACATATTTTTCTATATAGTTTATAACAAGTTTCTCCTTCTTTTTCCTATTTTCAACTGAAGCTAGAAAAATACAGACTAGTGCTTATTTTTAGGGTTGGGTCGGTATGGTATACCGAATTTCTTGTCTATACTGATACTGATATCGTACCGAACATATACCTAAAATTTCCTATCGATACCATACCGGATATGTCGGTATACCGAACGTCGGATTTTCGATAAATTACACTACCCATACCGTACCGGACCGATATATCGGTATGCCAACGACATATGTATCATATCGTTTCATACCGAATGCAACAACAACAAATATTACAAAATATTTAGACCGAATACCGATATATTGCCGATATTTTTGGCCGAATACCAATATTTTTCGGTATTTAGGTATATATACCGAAATATCACTATTTTTTTCGATATATACCGAATTATCGATTTTTTTATTCGTATACCGATACTGTATCGTAATATTTCGGTATTATACAGTACCATACCGAATAACACTATATACCAAAAATACGATATTTTCGTTATTTTATTGGGTACGATAAATACGTTATTTCGGTATTTTTTTCCGCCCCTACTTATTTCCCTTCGATCAAAGAGAAACTGAGAAAAAGAAAAATTGGAAACATTTAAAAGAAAAGAAGAGGAAAATGAACAGAGGGATATGCAAATCAATATTATCACCTTCACTCGCTTCCACTCACTTCCACTCAACACCGACCCGCGCCGCTTCGAACAGCCGCGTACAAGGCATCCCGAATGGCCCCTGAAGCTTCTTCTTCGTCTTCATCATCTTCATCTCCTTCACCTACTTCGTCCTCAGCCATCGATTTTCTCACTCTGTGCCACCGGCTCAAGGTACCTGTTCATATGTCTGTGCGAGTTCTCGCATTGAGTGCGTGCTGGGATGTGTATTTATTAATTGAATGTATTGGCTGCTTGGAATCGAAAATCGAAGGGGGAATTTATTTACTCTCATCTTTGTATCTTTTCTGACTAGTTAATTGCTTGATTGTAGAAATTAGCTGATTAAAATGGTAAAATGAAAGACATGTAGTCTTGACGGAGACATGGTTATGGCAATTGTATCCGTTTGTTCATAGATTTCAGTCTGAATGAGTGTTCATAGATCACGGTGATGATTACCCTAAGCTAAGTTGAACAAAGTAGTATATTTAGCTGCTATCGTCAATCCATGTCTATAATATGTTGGATCTCAAACGAGTGATTTGGTTGTTTTGATGTTGCATGTCTGACCCAGTATTTGTACATTTCAGTTTATATGATTCTATGGACAGAATCGGTTAATTAAAATATATTTATCTTTTGAGTGCTGGATATCTACCTCACTTATTTTTGCTATGTTGAGCTTCGCAATCTTATTAGACGACAAAGCGAACTGGATGGGTACGAAGAGAGGTTCAGGAACCAGAATCAATAGCTGATCACATGTATCGAATGGGATTAATGGCTCTTATAGCTTCCGATATTCCTGGTGTAAACCGTGAAAAGTGAGTCGCTTTTGTAAAATGTTGCTTTGGTATTTTCCTGTTTTATTTTAGTATTTCTGATATTCTTTTGAACAAACAATATAAACTTATGTTGTGTTTGAAATTTATATGGCCATTCCCTTTTTGAATTTCAGGTGTATGAAGATCGCAATCGTGCATGACATTGCTGAAGGTGAGGATTACAATTTCTCATTTGTACTATTTTTTTTTTTCACCTTTTATCTGTCTCAAATAAAGTGCAGCTCTCTTTATTTTCTATAATTGTGTGTTATTGGCATTGGAAATATATGCTGCTGCAGTAACTTTATTAGTTTTTTTTTTCTTTCTGATGGAGATACTTAAACCTCATCACTATTGAATAATCCCTATATATTTTTACAATGTATAAGATTGATCTGCAAAACTGATCTGCCGTTGGTCTTGTTTGGTGAATTTGGATAGCTATTGTCGGTGATATCACTCCTTCTGATGGGATTCCAAAGCAAGAAAAGAGCCGACGTGAGCGAGAAGCATTACAAAACATGTGTGAACTACTTGGTGGAGGGGAACGAGGTATTACATACCTTGATGCTCCACTTTTAGTCTGTTTAAACTTACTTTCTATGTTGCGATCTATCGTTTTACTAGTTTGTTTGCTGATAGTATATTTGACGCAGCCAAGGAGATCAGCGATTTGTGGATGGAGTATGAGGATAATTCTACGATGGAAGCTAAGCTTGTAAAGGATTTTGACAAGGTACTATGTAAATACAAATTTTACCTTTCTGAAGTGGGAACTTTACCGCTATTGTCATGATGATTATAGCGACTGACCTTGCCAAATTAAGGTGTGAATCAAGTTGGATATGTGAGAAGAGACGCATCTTTTTTGTTTCATTTTTTTTTGGTACCCTCTTATTTACTCGTTTCCGGTTCTTTCTTTCTATCGGAGCAAACAATTGAAAATTCTTTTACAGCTCCCCTTCCATATGAAATTCGGAGAAAAACAAAATTCCAGGAAAATATAATTCCAAGCACAGACAACAACAACAGGGATGAATTGTTCTGTCTAACTGAGTGTTAATTTTTATTTTTGTGATAGGATGTTTGTTAGACAGTAAATTGCTGAATGCCCCATTTCAATCTTTTCTCTCTATCTGAAACAAGTTTTTGCTCTTAAGTACACTGGAAATATAAGTAAGCATTTTTCCAGTGATTTTTGTGGATAGAAATGTCGGCATAACTAACATCCCTATATTTCTGACTCGCTTAATCTAGCGTGCTAATCTCATTTAGGACATTGAAATGCCGATAAAATGTGTGTGTGTGTGTGTGTGTGTGTGTGTGTGTGTGTGTGTGTGTGTTTTGTACAATGGGTCAATTCCAGCGGTTGTATGGGTCTGTTATCTTACTTGTGCCTCTTTGCACAACCTATGCAATGCATATGTCTAGTCAAGTTTTGAATGATTAAAAGATCAAAATGATACTTTTGTTTCGGTTACCGTTCATTATATTAAAGATGCATGTAATTGATCATTTTATAATTATTACTACTACTGCTGCTATTATTATTATTATTATTATTATTATTATTATTATTATTATTATTATTATTATTATTATTATTATTATTATTATTGTTGTTGTTGTTGTTATTGCTAGTATTATTTGTATTTGCATTACTAGATCATAATGGACGGCTATCCCTTCTTTGCTCGATAATGTTTCTTCATTGGTGTATATGCATTTCCGTATGAGTAGTAGAACATAATGGACTGCTTTCAATTATATATCTTTTATTATTGGAGCATCATAACACTTGTAATAACAATTATGCAATTAAGGAACTAAAAGATATCCTTAACTACTAATTACGGGATTCCATCCCTAAAGATAGAATGAAAGTGTATAATAATTTTCTAGATTTTACAATAAGGATCTTTTATGCTATTAAAAGAGCCCTCCTTTTCCATTCTTCATATAAATAAAAAAGAGAAGGATTTGAGCTCTGTGTGTCGATGAAGTGAGAGTACTATAGAGCACTTTATATTTGTTAGCTTAGAATTCTTTGTAGTTGTTTAGATTTAGCCATAGTTTTTTCAACCGCAAGTTTATTGAGGAATATTAAGATTAATGAATAAAAGAATTTCTAAATAATAGATAACAGTAGTTCTATAGAAACCAAATTTTAGTTGTTAATAAATGAATGTCTAATAAAAAACTTTTTGGATACATGCCACTTGCCACCCAATACAGAGTAGATTGTGTTTTCTTGGATGAATGGATCATCATTCATATTTGAACATATACTCCATGAATTGTGAAGTCACCACCTGGTGGAGGAGGATTTTAAAACTTTGGATCGCCCTCATTGCAAAGTGAAGTGTCCTGCTATAGAGCTAATTTGAAGAAGAATGCTCTTGGATTAGGTGACCTTCTTAGTTGCTTTAAAACATATTCGACTACAACTATGAAATAAAAATTTCTGATCTGTTATGTCAAATTCAAAGCAACAAAGAAGAATTTGTGTATATAATAGTATAGTTGAACAATAGTTATGCACTATAAGAAACGATAGAAATTGAGTTTGCTCTTTTCATGAATAGTAGATCATAATTTTAAAATAAAAACGGAGCAAGATTTTGACAAAAAAGTAATGATAATATGTTGGGAAAACTTCAGTTAGGGACTTAAAGTCGTTCTCTTATCAAATTAAACCAGTGAACTTCAGGTTGATACGAGAATCACCCTAAGTCCATAAATGAAGCTTTCCTAACATATTGCAATCACTTTGTTGAATATTTCTCTGCAAGGACTTGTTGTTCTAGAGGAAACTCAATTAATGTGACTTTTTACAGAGCATACATATCTTTGAACCCTACTATTATATGTTATAGATTTTCAAATAAAACCTTTGTTGTTTTGAATTTGTCATAACATACTGTTCGCCCCATTTTTTAACCACCAACCGCCGCTAGTGTACGAGTTTCAAATGTAGTAGTGGCAAGCAAGGTCGTATTCCATGGAGGCTAAATATTTTCACTAAATACCGAAAGTATAATAGCAATGATTGTATCTAGACGGTAGTGAAAGATAATTATATTGATCAAGAAATCACAAGATATTTGAATAAAATATGATTCTTGTTCAGAAAGATAATAAAGCATCAATTAAGAGATTATTAAGAAACAATTGTCATCAATCTAATCCATGTCTAAGAAGCAAAAGGAGGTGTTTAGCTGGACATAGTAAAGGTAAAATACGATGAATATATCAAAATACTCATGTCTATAAACAAGAATGAAAAGAAAGATAAAAATGCCACGAATCTAGTGATTCTTGTGGTGATGTTCCTCATCTTCCAGCAGCCTTCCAAGCTCCTCTTCTATGTGGTTCTCTCACTCCTCTGGTATATGATATCTAATATATCTGTGTTTGCGGCCTTTTATAAGGTTTAAAACCCTATTTTGACCTAGTTTTCATTGTTGTAAAATAAATTTGCCGCTGCGTACTCGACCTGCCCCTGGGTGTCTGGTCGGGTGTCGGGGTCTGCTTCTCTACTGTTCGTCGTACCTGACTACACCTCGGGTACAGTCCCAGTCGACCTACTGCCCATCACTCCTGACCACCTGCTCGGGTGTAGGGTCTGACTTTGTTCTGCCCGTCCGACCCGACCTCAGCTCGGGTGCTACCTCGGGTGCACCTGTCTAGAGGTCGTGTGTCCTCTTTTTCATTCCCGTTTTGACCTCTTTTCTTCTTTCTTTCTCCTTCGTGCATCCCCTGGTCGCCTAACTTGGAGTTGTCAACACTCTTGCTCGAAAAAGGCTAAAAAACCTATCATTTTGCTATGAAAAAACAACAAATACAAGAAAAAAGTAATATTTTCCCCCAAAAAAAATAAAAATAAAACAAGGATAATCAAATGAAAAGCATACGTGTAGCCTATATACTGCTATGAGATATACCCTTAAAACATGTGATTTTGCATGTGAATACATACCGAAAGATTTTATTTCATCGCTGCAGTCGAATATCCTTTGAAGCAAATAAGTTCACCTGATCCAAGACTATTCCTTTTCAAATAAGCTTTACAACGGGGCACTTTAGTTTGCAATGCTGGCGATCCAGTTTAAAAATCCTACCCTACCAGGTGTTGACTTCACAATTCGTGGTCCAAGGAAACACCGTGTACTCTCTATTGGTGGCACGTCACGTATCTAAAAGTTCTTTTCTTCAACATCACTTTATTAACAATTAAACGTTTGGTTTTATATAGAATTAATCTTATCTATTATTTACCAATTCCTTTATTCGATTTTCCTTTTAATATTCTTCATATATTGCACGACATCCCGTGACTCATTTGGAAAATCTATGCCCAAATCAGACTAACTGCAAAGATTTCCGTGTCAACAAATCTTATCGGGCTTATGAATGTAAGATTTCTACAGTGGGAATAACTGTTAGACATGTTTTATACGAGGATTTAGACAAGTGAAGTGGAAGATAATTATTAAGCAAATTTTGTACCAGGACTTAGATTAGGCAAATTTTGTACCAGGACTTAGACAAGTGAAGTGGAAGATAACTATTAGGCAAATTTTATATCAGGAGTTAGACGTTAAACTGCTGGTTAATTTTAGGGGTTCTAAGGATACCGCAGTTATTACATTATACATTTTATCTGACAAGTGCTTCTTCCATTATCTGCTTAGTTTCATGCTTTTTCAACCATCTTAACTATTTCTTTATTTTCAGGTGGAGATGATACTTCAAGCCTTAGAATATGAAAAGGGTAAATCAGCATGGTTCATCTTGTTTCAAGTACCTTTAAATACTTTGATATCATGACTATTGGTTCTTGACATAGTGGGAGAAATGATCTCTTTGGGGCTGTATGACGATATTGTATTTGTATTTCTGATGCTCATGTGCTGTTGCTCTTTATTAAAAAAACTCAACCCATTTACTTTTTATCTTTTATCTTGGGTCCCACTGCTAGCTTCTGGAAGTCATTTCTGTTGTGTTCCAGCTGACCAATTATAAACGCATTGTTGGCAGATTGAATTTCCTTCTCTAAGCTTCAGAAATTCTACTTTAGAGTAAAGATAGTTATGTTTTGTTTCATCCATAATATTACGATACTAATAGGGTTTTTCTAATATTGTTCGTATACGGATTAGGAACCTAAACCCGAGTCCCTTCCCATTGTTGTTCACATTTAGTAAGAGGGTCTTGAACTGAAAAAACTGATCCTTGAAAAGAATCTAATGTCTAAAATGAGTGCTATGCATATATGATATAAACTAACCATGTGCCGAGGACTATATTTTCGTTCATGAACTAGGAACTTTGAAATGGGAATATGACCGTTGCTGACTATCTGCAAGTGGACAATGTATTTATAATTCTGCATGTGCTTTATTTCATTTATATGTCATTGTAATATGTTCATAGTAGTCAAGCTATGTGCATACAGTTTGCATGATAATGGCATTCACACCGTAAACTGCTTATCTAAAATGAAATACTCGTACAGTAGAAAACAAGTTAATGTGCTTAAAGACTAAACCAAGGAACAAAAGAATATTGCAAATTGACCTCAGTGATATATATATTTTCATATTTCGTATCTGGCTTAGTATTTGATATGCGAGCTGAAGAATTCAGTGTTTTCCGTAAGGTAGGCTTGTTGACCTATAGTGTTACCTAATGTTTTTGCTATCAAACTTTCATGATTTATTCATCTGAATGTCTCTTAATTATCTTGCTAGAATGCTTTTCCTTTTACGTTACTCAGACACTGCCATATTTTTTGTATGCAGAGCAAGGCAAAAATTTGGAAGAGTTCTTTGAGTCAACTGCAGGTGCACCATATAACCTTAAATCTCCATAGAAACATCTATTCTACTTATACACTACCTTCACATACATTATGCTACCACAATTGCAAGTTGTAGTGGTATGGAAACTATAAATAGAAATCGTGTTCTATTTTGCTTTTTTTTTTTTTTTTTTTTTTGCGGGGTTTGGGTGGGGGGGTGGGTGGGCACTTTACATCGGAGCGTCCAAGAATTTTACACGATGCTGCTACTATATAGTGGTCACTGCTAATGTAATTCCATTTGAGATTACATCACATACATGGCACATGCTAATGTTGTTGCTCTTTGGCATTCCAAACCTTTCACACTTTTCTTACTTTTCTATCTCAGTTAAAATATTTGAAACAATATATTCATGTACTTTACATCGTTCGATTACTTATCTATAAAATAATTTAAAGTATATACTATTTGAGAAAGATAAAGTTATAGGTACACTCCCATGTAATTTTAACATACTGATGTGTTTTGATAAGTATTAGTATAAACTCGAATAAAATTAAAAATGATAACAGTATAATCGCATAATGAAATTTCTTAATGTAAGATTGTATTACTTTTTTTTTTTTTTTTTTAAATTTTGTTGAGTTTAGATTAATTTATTTTTCAAAATACGTTCTAATATCTTAAAACTTAGGTATATAAATAATTTTATTTACCTCAAAAAAGATAAATTACTATTCATGTTAAAAAAAGTGTGAAAAAACAATTTCCCTGTGTTTTTGAATTTTTTGAATTGAAGTGGTAAAGGAATAAATCATGTAATATCTCACGCAAAGTTGACAACACGCAATAATTTTAGTATACGATACATACTTGATGGAATGTTAACCGTCACTGATGGTGACTGCTAGATGGCACATGTTAAATTCGTGGACTTGGGATGGCTAAGTGCTACCGCAAAACTTGGTAGACAACATGTAAACAGGTGTAGTTGAGATGACAAAGTGCATTCCCCTTTTCAACGTAAACTAAGTCCGTGTAATCTTAGTTCCAGCTTACGAGTTTAGATAGATATTTTAGATTTTTCTAATCAACCACTAGATTACACTCGATCCAGGTTACATGCTATGTTGTAGGCGGTTATGGAGTTTATAGTTTTATATCGGGTGTGGGTGTGGGTGTGGGTGTGGGTGGGTGATGGCTGTTCTTTTTCTCAATTAATAATATTTGTTCATGGATCAAAATTCACGTTCGATGTGCTTAGTTTTAGGAAAAAAGGCGCAACTATCTTGTATGACATTTGGAGGTAGAGAAATGAGAACATTTTTAGTTCTTGCAACTAGGGAACGTAGCGGGACGGGTAGATGCGGGTACCCACCTGTTTAACCTTAATGGGATGGTTATGGATAATCATATTCGGTTTTGGGATGAAAAACTAATACCAGTTAATGGGTTTACCCCCTTAGGTAGTGGGTATCCTTAAATACGACTATATAAGCATCCATGTAAAATAGTTAAAAACACACTCTCTCTCTCTCTCTCTCACACACACACACACACACACATATATATATATATGCATGTATATATGTAACAAATATTAAAATCAAACACAACTCTGATTGCTACAATTATTAAGAATTTAATATATTAGGCATTTACCTATATAATAACTAATTAATGCAGTCAATTTATGTTTCTCCTAGAAGTTGGTTGGTAGAGTGTACATTTAAAAAACAATTTAAAAATTCATATAATTATAGGTTTTTATATTACGTAAATAGGTTTTGGGTGTGTACGGGTAGCATGCGAATTTTCTTTATCAGGTTTGGGATGGTTACAGGTAGCATCAATATTAAAAGGGCATGTTTGCCATAGGATTCGGAATACCATATTGGTATTCCAAATACTGGATACTCGTTTGTTTTAAGACTCAACAAATCAAATACTCAACCAACATTTTCTTATACCTAATCTTTATCCTATACTATCATATTACACATAATTACACACTACTAAATATAATATATAATACAACATCTTTTTTCATACATGATTTGACATCTACTAAAAAGTAAAGGATTTTGAATTTTATAACAAACAAGAATTTTTACTATACATAGAATTCTGAATACCTCAAGATTCTGAATATCAGGATTCAGAATCCCAACGAATGCTAGTCCAGGTTTGGCTATGGATATACTTAAATGGGTGGGTGGGTGCCCTGCCCCTTGCCAACCCTATATGCATCTAGTATACTTTTGTGAGATTTATGTAAGGGAGATCTTATAATCTCATAAAAATTCATTTTGAATTTTCTGAAGCACACACGAGCCTAGCTGAAAAGGAAGTTTGTTGGGCATCATATGAACATCATTTTCCTTGAATTTCCTGATGCTGGTATTCAAATATGACATCCTTTATAGGGATACTTACGAAAATTAGTCTTGATGTTTTACCTAATTACCAATTAAAAAAAAACAATTATCTTTGAAAACTATAAAAACGACTTTGAGGTTTACATCCGCCTTACATTTTGCACCTGACGTTGGTGGAGCTAACGGAATTGCTTATGTCAACAATTATTTTTGCAATTGCATTCTTCAACTTTCTAAATATTATTTTTGCAATTGCATCCTTCAACTTTCTAAATATCACAGACAACCTCATCTTTTCATCTTATATTTTAGAATTACATTCTTCAACTTTTCTAAATATTACAACAGGCCAGACAAAAGGTGGGACTATCTATAATATTTAGAAACATGGACGGGTGGAATTGTAAAATATTTGATGAATGCAACAAATTTAGTCATGTCAACTAACGGGTTGGGCCCAATATGAGAAGAAATCAAACCTCAAGGGTAGTTTTCGTAATTTGCAAAGATAGTTGGGCTCGGAAGTAGTTTTTGTAATTATCCCTTTATATTTAGTAGGTGGATGTTAGAATACCCTAATAATGCAAAATAAGAGAAATTATATATTCCATGAAGTGATTTGATAACGCGATATGATAACAGAAGAAATGAGTGTTTGAAAATAGTATTTCTGCTTTAGTTCTTGGGTCAGTTGTTGGAGACTTTATGTTTCTCATAAGTTCTTAATAACTGTTAAGTTGTTTCATATGCTTTTCTCTCTCCCTTTTCTTTTCTTTTAATGAGTCGAGGGGAGTGGTGGAGAGTAGGGATTAGCAATGCAAAGATTTATGTTCAAACCCTTGACTCTTAATGGGGTGAGCTATACAACTTGAGCTACTGCATGGTGAATTTTTTTTAAGTTATATATTCTCATGAATGTATTTCCTGTTTAATGAAGCATTAATACTTTGCATTTATACCAAGTATTCATCATTGTTTATGCTTCCAGTCATTATATACGTATATAAATATATATACTTTTTTTACACCATATAAATATGTAATCTGCTCTTATTATTTTTTAGCCTTCGCTTTTATTCGGCTATTACTCATAAGATTCACATTTTGCATTATAGCTTTCTTCATGGAATCATACTTTCCCTTTTAACAACAACCGATGTTTTTATAGGGAAGTTCCAAACTGATTTAGGGAAAGCTTGGGCTTTGGAAGTAGCATCAAGGCGAAGAAAGCTGTCACAACTTAACTAAAACACTCCGACACTAATTAATGATTAATTCAACGTCTTTGCCAGTTCTCGGTGTTGTTTGTGTTCCTCCCCCTTGATCAGATCGACAAAAGCTCCATTTTTTAGAAGGACAATTTGTGGAGAAAAGTACTATATTCCCAAAAGCCTTGTTACCATTGTTGCCTAGCTAAATGTCGCGTAGTTGTTATGCTTTGAAGAAGCACGCAATGGCGTAGGTTGGAAAAACTGAGAAGTTTCATATGTTAGCATGTTGACATGTTGCAAAAATGATTTCTGAAACTAGTTTTTAAAGTCAATGGATATATGAAATTAGTGAAAAATGAAAAGGGGTTTTGGTTAATTGTTAGGTAGTTGATCACCGTAGTCTTAAAACCTCCTCTCCTTTTTTTTTTTTTAATCTTCTTATATGTTAGTATCAGAGTCTAAAAGTTAAAGTGAATAGATAAGAAACCATCAAGGGGTATGCGTTTTTCATTATATTTCGAACAAGAGCTCGAATTTATTTGACTTTTTATTGCAATACCTTCATTATCTGTAGGCTACATCAATAACATAGTTTGTTCTCTATTTTTTTTTTTAATTAAAAGATGAATAGAATAAAACGCATAAGAGGGGTGATGAATGTCTCGTCATTTGGTGCACCGGAGTGCAACATGAGCAATGTGTATCTCGTCTGTATAATATTACTTAAATTTACTAGATACATTATGTTAAAGAATAGATATACATTACTATATAAGGTCCGTCCTATAAAAGATAAAAAAGATTGATATACATCACTGAATGAGATACATCACAAGATAAATACATGCATAGATACATCAATGCATAAATCTAGATATACCATATAATAATTAAAAATATATGAAGTTGCACTGGATGATTTTACTAAAAGATGTGGAACAAACAAAAGAATGAGCTCCATCATGGCCCAAAAAAAGCGATGTCCGCCGATGGTTAGTACATTGGAGTTTCATGTGTAAGTCAGTTAGACGATGTGACAGCCATGCGTCATAAACAGACTAGCATTTTCAGTCCGGTGGATTTTTTCGGTCTCTAATAAAATTCGTTTACTTCCCTCTTCTTTGATTTTGTTTTTCTCCACCGGTTGAACCAAATAAAAACAAAGTCCAATTAAATATAACTAAGAATAAATTTTGTAACAAATAACTAAAATTTCAAATTCTTTACGGAAGTACTATACAAAATGATATAATTTACATTAAGTTACCTAAACGAAACTCAGTATCATGATACATCCAACAATTATTTTGATAAGTTGTCTAATAAATATATTATTAAGTAATTAATATCCATTATGCCGTAATTATCTCATCTATGATTGTTGAATAAATATTCCATCCGTCCCATAAATATAGTCCAATATTTCATTTTCGTCCGTCCCACAAAGCTAGTCCAATTACTATATTTAACATATCATTAAATTTTCATTTTCACACATACTCTTTATTAATATTCTTGAAATACTAATATTCTACATGGTAAATTAAAAATTGATGATTACAATGTAAAATCTTACTATTCCAATAACAAATATACTAATTCCAACACTGATTTCTTAAACATTAATTGACATTATAATTAGAAAACACTAATTAAATTAATAACTTAAATATATAAATTATTAATTTATTAATTTGTGTGAAATCAACCGTATGACTATTATTTTCGGAGGGGACTATATTATTAAGTAACTAGCACAATACCCGTGTGTAACACGGGTATTTAGTATTATAATATTTAATATATAAATAAATAAATAAATATATATATATATATATAAATGGTGTCAAGTTTTAATTTCTCAAATATAAATTACAATATGATTTCAACCCTTTCACTATCATTAATTTACAATCGTTTTTAGCGAAATCATAATTTATACTATTAAGTTTCACTCCATAGTTTTGAAAATACATGGACGGGACAAAACAAATCACTTCAAGAAAATAACAACACTCAATCGTCATAAGAAATAATAATATATATTACCAGGTATTCTCAATATAAAAATGCATCAAAAAAAATATAGCAAGAGACGGATTAAACATATTTTGAGTTCAAAATTCCAAATAAACTAATGTTCATCCAATATATGAATTATAGTCATCCCAAGATTCAATAAGAAAAATATATACTTTTATCCATAATGATGTTTATTTAGAATATACATTTTATTATATTCAGCCTTCTTAATTGTTTCATCAATTATTTATTTATTTAGGATGAACATTTTATTATATTCAACCTCAGTTTTTTATGAATTGTTTACTTGTTCATCCAAGTGTTTTATTCAAATAAATATTTTAGAACCGTTCTAGTTTTATTTTTTATTATTGAAATATATATGAATTGAGTATAAATATTTATTTCGGATGAACATTTTATTATATTAAACCTAAGATTTTAGAAATTTTTTTATCAATTATTTACCTATTTATTTATTTGGTTGTTGAGTTGAGTTAGGGATATTATTCAAGTAAATCTTTTACATATGTGTTTGTTTTTAATAGGAGATAGCAAGGGAAATAAGTCTTTAACAATATATGTTAATTTTGTTTAAATAAGTCTTTAAGAATATATGTTAATTTTGTTTTTATGTTGGAATAAGCTATAGAAAATTTAGTCAAATATTCAATCTGGTTGGATGGTATTTATTTAGAATTTGTTATTTTGTTTTTATATTGGGAATAAGAGATCAAATGAAAAATTATAGGTTATTTATTATTTATTTTCAATTAGGTGGTGGGGTAGTATTTATTTATAATAACTTTGATTTGTACGGTTGAAATATATACATTAAATTTTAATTTTTTTATATAATCTTCACTAATGTCCATAGAATCTCTGGAAAAAAAAATTTGTAAATATTTCTAATCAATATTTTATAAAATTTCCTACTTTAAGTAATATTTCCTACTTTAAGTAATATGCTTATTAATATGGATTTAAATTATTGATTTTATCAAATACCATAATTCAGGTTGATTGTGATGTTTTTTTTTTTAAAAACTAATGATTCCGGTAGCTTTATTTCATATCTCAATTCAATCATACACATAAATCGATCTCAAAACCAAATTTTATACGTCAAAATCTTATTTGGTATGACGGAGAGAAAAATAATATGGATAACTATTTTCTAAAATATTATATTTTAACAAGGATAAAGATATAATTAAAAAAATAAATTAGTATGAGTAGTATGAGTAAAGAGCAGTGTTTTAAAATGCGCTCAACACTTTGCGTTTATCCCAACATTGTGTAGTATAATATACATGAACTATTTGAATATGTTATTATAATATTAAGAAAATTAATATATGTATTTTTTGAGTTTTTTTAATATAGAATAATTATTATTTTTCTCGAAAATATAATTTAATATATAATATCAACAAATAAAGTATAAGTTCCAACAAATATCAAAGAAAAATTAATTCATAAAATACAATAAAAAAATAACAAATAATATAGAATTTTCTAATAGTATATATAATAATTATATAGGAACAAGTAGTCAAATTTATTAGAACCATTCATTAAATAATATAAATTAAAAAATAGTATGTAAAAACCACTCATACGAAAACACCAACCAATTATATTATATAAATTAAAGAATTAGTGCAAATAATTATTTAAATAAAAAAATTGGTGTTAAATTTTTTATTATATAAATTAAAGAATTGGTGCAAATAATTATTTAAATAAAAAAGTTGGTGTTAAATTTTTTTTCTTAATCAGTCTTAGAAAAATTGGTGCAAATAATTATTTAAAACTGAATTAATAATATAGGTCGGATGTGTAAATATATACACACATTACAATATTGAATATATTAAAAATGTATAAGTTTTAAGAATAAATAATAATAATAATAATTAAAARTTTATTATTTAATTTACCCTCCACAATTTTTTTTTATGCAGTACATTACTAACTCTATTTACATATCTACTGTCTTTGTCACAATAAAATATTTTCAATCATTTTCTACTTTCACTCTTGACATTAAAACCTCACAATTTCTAAGAATGGGTGACACAGACAAAATTACGAATTTATTAATTGTATAATATTAGTATAATAAAATATGTTTTTAATACTGCGCCATATAATGTTGCAAAAATACAAATATTTTATTGTAAAAAATAAAAACAAATAGAGGAGAATATAGATTTTTTTCTAATATTATATTTGAAAGATTTCAATAAAAAATAACGGTATGGGTATGTTCAATTTGATAAAGATATACAACAAATTTTATTCAAAATAAAATTATATTTTACAATAAAGAAAATTCCACATATTTCAAAAAATTTAAAAATAAAAAAATTAAAAACATAGAGTATCTCCAAATGTGGAATAAAAGAATTTTAATAAGCATTATAATCTAATTGGGAATATAATGGCGAAAGAGAATAATATATGTAAAAATCAGTGTTTTAAAACGCGGATCATGTAACACGTTATGTTTTGATCCCAACATCGTGCATCATAAATATAGTTGTGTATTACGTCAACTATTTGAATATATTTTAATATTAAAAAATAATTATATATTTATGGTCAGTTATCTTTAATATAAAATATAATCTCAACAAACCAACAAGTATGAAACAACGAATAATATAGAACTCTATGATAGTTTATAATAAAATGTTAAAATTTTGTAAAAATATTTAGAAACACAAGTAGTCAAATTGATCAGCACCGTCAATCATGTAGATCAAATAATATTAATTGAAAATAAAATTATAAAATAATTAGAAAAAATACTAATTGTTAGCTAAAGTTGGATGGTTTGTATTTATATGGAAACACTTACATACTGTAAATCAAATTGATATAAAAATTGGTATCAAAATATAACATAACAAAGTTAAAATTAATTAATAAAAAATAGTGTTTCAAATAAATTAATTAAATATCTCTGCGGTGGGAGTTTTTGCTCACGGACTTTAAATATGTGACCGTTTTACATCTACGTTGGGAGGCACGGACTTTAAATATGTTACCGTATTACATCTATGTTGGGGAGGGGAGATAGAAAGAAAATCGAAAAAAAAAACGAAAGAGGAGATAATTCACGAAAGCAAAAAAATAAAATAATAATAATAATAAAAACAGAGATAGAAACTCACGGAAGAAAAAAAAAAGAAATTAGTGTCAAAATATTACTTAAACACCTAATGAAAAGTTAAAATTAATTAATAAAAAACAGTAATTGTTAAAAAGAAATACTTAAAATTGTTTGGAGTTTTTGCTCACGGCCTTTAGATACGTGTCAATTTTACATTTATGTTGGGAAGAGGCGATAAGAAGAAAGAGGCAACAAAAAATAAAAGAAAAATAAAAGCGGAAGAGGATATAAGAAAGAAATCGGGAAGTAACAAAAAAATTAAAAGAAAAATAAAAGCGGAAGAGGAGATAAGAAGAAATCGGGAAGCAACAAAAAAAATAAAAGGAAAATAAAAGCGGACGAGGAGATAGAAACAAAAAAAAAAAATAACAGATACAAAAATGAGAGAAAAACAGGTAGAGGGCCACGTGGAAGAAGGAAATACAAGTTGAGATTCAATTAGTAATATAGGGGGATTAGTGCCCATTATGCAGCAACTATCTCATCTATTATGATCTCTCACATATTTTTCACGTTTATCCCCCTTTTTCCAATTAACTTTGATTACATAATTATTAATTTTGATGATAAAAAGTKAAGAAGGGTGTCCACAACTAGACATATTATCTCACTAAGTCCATAATTTATCTTGCCATATCAATCTTTTATTTAGGGAAGACCAACTATTGGAGGTTTTTTTTTTTTTTTTTTTTTTAAAAGTCTAAATTTTGTTGATAAAGCCTTGCTTTAGAGTTTGGACCAACCATCAAATATGCTCTAAAAAGCAACCTGGATGAAAGCAAGACCCGTCTCTACCGAAGCAATCAGGAACGAGGTTTTAAAATGCGTGAGACCTGGTAAGACAATAATATCAAGCATCAAGTCTTAGAAGTTTAGGCGTGAAAAGCGTTTTCAAATATTTTTATTATATTATTTATTTTATTGTAATAATAAGTTGATGTGGACCAAAATGTTCATACGTGATATTATTTGTTGTGTAAGGTTATTTATGGTAAGCGACTTCATCATAGGGAGAGGGTGTGCCTCCTGAGAGATGGGCGAGTTGTTTTATGACCATGGTCAGATAGGCGAGCTGATGTTTGAAGGGTCGCGACCTCTTATGGTTTGGGCTGTATACTTGAGTTCGGTTAAGGGCTTTATGAATGATAAGCCTGTGGGCTTATGATGAACGGATTATATATTTCTTGATGGGCTGTATAAAGGGCCCAGATTTGTTATATTAAAGAGATTTGTTATATATGGGAACTTAATATATGTGAGGAATCCTGATGTGAATCGGTTAAAGAATTGTACTATGAATAGAAGTATGGTTATGGAAGGTAATCCTAGATTGTGAGAAGACTTCTCCTATCTCTATATAAAGGGGCGTGTGCCTCTCATTATGGATCTAAGTTGATATTATTTAATCATATTAATTATAATTACTGAAAAAGATATATTGAGTGATAATTCCGCTTATTAACTTGGGCGTCGGAGGGTCTTAACGGGTGGGACTCCGACCCGTTTGAGGCGTTATTTTGCATGACCAACGAGATCGCCGAGTGAATCGTTGAAGGCTTTCAGGTCGCTGTGACGTATTTGGAAGCAATGTTAGGTCACTGATATCTTTTTGAGGTTAGTACCCCCTTTATTTGGTGGTTCAACCTTTTGGACTTATCAAATTGGCGCCGTCTGTGGGAAAGAGGGACATCGAGTGCTTGAGCGAAAGGCGTGAGAAATCTCAAAACACAAACATGAAGGATAACATAATACCTAGAACTTTGCACTACGGTTCTGAGTCGGACAAGCAGAAAAAGAAGACCGGTATGGTGGGCATCGATGAGGAAGATGTGACGAAAGAAGGGCGGACGCCTCCACGGGTGGATCCAGCTTTCCAGGGCTTGAAGGGCACACCACCGCCCTCTCCAAGACGTCGGGGAGGGAAGGAATCGGTAAACGTTTTGAAGACACCGGATGTAGTAGCACAGAAGGCGATTCACTTCGGAATGGAAGAGTGGAAGAACTTACCTAAGAACAAACCTTGTCAGGTCGATAAGGGATTCTTAGAAGGGCTTATGGACTTCGTGCCTTGGAAGAAACAGGAAGAATTGCATAGATATCTGACAGGCGAGTTGGGTACTCGGAAAGAGAAAGGAGGCGAGCTGAATAACGGGAAGGAGGGGAGGTCGATGACCAGGGAAGCAAAACAAGACGAAAGATGTTCCACCAGGAGAGCTTCTCGCGGAAAGAAGGAACAAAATAAACGCAAGCACGTAGACACATCTAGCTCTACCGCGTCTACAACGAGCGAGCGTAGAACGAAGGGAGTAATGGTGAGACGAGGACAGTACAGGCGAACAGGTCGCCGACATGATAAATGCTCCAGTGAAAGTGAAACTCAGACTTCGGAAACGGACGGTGAATCTTGGGATAAAACCCGAAAGAGTCATGGCAGGGATAACGAAAGAAGGGACGAAAACGAGCCGGAACCGGGGAATAAGGCCTTTAGAGAGTTGCAGGAAACAATGCTGAAACTACAAAAGCGAGTAGAAGGAGAAACTCCTGATGGGGGTGAGGGTCACCCCTTCGCAGAGGATATATTGCGGGCTGCCGTGCCCAGGGGATATAAGGACTTGGAGTTTCAGTATCGAGGAGTGACGGATCCAACCTAGCATGTACAGCTCTTCGAAAATGCCAGGATGTTGCGCAGTTACACAGATGCTGTGGCGTGTCGGGCTTTTGTGCCACCTTGAGAGGAATCGAGCAAAACTGGTTCTATCAACTCCCACAGGGAAAAATTACTAGTTATCACGTGTTGCAAGCTGCTTTTTTGAAGCAGTTTTCTAGCGCGAGGCAGAATACGAAAATAGCGCAATCGCTCTTTACTATGGTACAACGATATAACGAGACATTGAAGCAATATATCAATAGATTTACCAGCGCTACTTTGGAAGTGCCCGCTGCCACTGATGAGATGATGGCTGGAGCCTTGCACCAGGGATTAAGAAGGGAGGATCTACGCAAGTCGCTGGTCAAAAAAGAAGCACGAACCTATGATGACGTGCTAGCGAGATGTCATAAGTACGTGCAGGTGGAGGAGGCTGAAGAGGAACACCAGGCACGTTTTGGCAGGGAGATTGTGGACAGAGGGGATAGCCGATCTAGAAGGGAGCCGCAGAGAGATCCAAGAAGAGTAGTACGTGGGATCTTGAGCCCGAGCTCTGTGATCATTAAACAACCGGAGGATAGCATGAAGAATTGGCGAGATGAGGATTTCACACCATTAGCTTATCCGCGAGCTAAGGTATTTGGTATCATGGAGCGATCAGTACCCAATGCTATAAAGTGGCCAGAAGATCGCATGCCGATCCCCACGAATCCTAGGACCGACTCTTTTTGTCGATTCCATAACAATTATGGACATTATACGGAGCATTGCAGACACCTCAAGGAAGAGATAGAGAGACTTATAAAAGCAGAGCATTTGAAGGAGGTGATTTATAAGGAGAGGGAGCCCAATGAGCAGAAACGGCTGTTACCACCACCACCACCGGAGAGACCACGTCAGCAACAGGTCGCGAGGCAGGGACGACAAAGAAACCCAGAGCAGGAAGAACAGCGGAGAAATAAAGGACGGATAAACATGATTTCGGGAGGACCGATGGACGGTGATTCAAATAGGGCGCGTAGAAAACATGCTAAGACAGCTCGCTCAGGAACATGGGAGGTCGCTAGTGTAAGTCGAAAATCACAAGTTGTAGGGCCGATCATCTCTTTTGGTCCTAATGATCGGTGCGGGCTACAAGAAGATCATAATGATGCGTTGGTAATCGAAGTTGAGGTTGCAGGATATGATGTAGGCAGGATTTTTGTAGATAATGGAAGTTCAGTAAATATTATATATACAGATTGTCTTGATCAAATGGAGATTGAAAAGAGAGTACGGTCAGTAAACACTTCTATATATGCGTTTAATGGTGCACAGGTGAATACCGAAGGCGAGCTAATGCTTCAGGTTGTACTGGGGAAGGATGAAGCGCGCGTAGAGAAAAGTTTGAAGTTTTTGATCATTCGAGGAGGGTCGGCCTACAATGCTATATTAGGGCGACCTGCTCTCAACGCGTTCCAGGTGGTAACATCTACTTATCACATGAGCATCAAATACCCAGTGGGTGACAGAGTAGGGGAGATCGTTGCACAACAGCAGGTCGCACGATCATGTTATCAATTAACAGTTAAGAAGGGGCTGATGGAAAATAAACGGGAGAGGGATGATGAACAGCCTGAGGGAGTACTTAATGCGAAGAAAATAAAAGAACAGGAAACTCTGTTCAACCAAATGAAGAGCTGATGGAGATTTCATTGGAAGCGGATCGTCCCGAACATACTACAAGGGTAGGAACCCTAATGCCTAGGGCAGTGAAGGATGAACTGATTAAGCTGTTGAGGGAATTTTGAGATATATTTGCGTTTGGTGATGGAGAGTTAACTGGAGTATCCCTGGAGGTCGCGCAACATCATTTAAATGCGGATACGGAAGCGAGGTCGGTAAAGTAGAAAAGGAGACACTTTGGTCCAGAGTTGGAAAAGGTAATTGAAGAAGGGTGCAGAAGTTGTTGAAAGCTGGCCATATAAGAGAGATCCAGTTCCTGGAGTATTTATCTAATGTAGTGATGGTGCCAAAGCCGGCAAAAAAGTGGAGAATGTGCGTAGACTTTCGCGACCTGAATAAAGCTTGTCCAAAGGATCATTATCCTTTGCCGCGAATTGATCAACTGGTGGATTTTACCTCGGGATGCGAGCTATTGAGCATGATGGATGCTTCACAGGGGTATCATCAAATACCTCTTGCAAAGGAAGACCAACCTAAAGTGAGTTTTGTTACTTCTACGGGTACATATTGTTTTGTGTCCATGCCCTTTGGCTTGAAGAATGCAGGGGCGACCTACCAGAGGTTGGTGGATCGTATGTTCAAAGACCTACTGGTGTCTACCATGGAGGTGTATGTAGATGATATGTTGGTTAAGAGCAGGAAAGCTGAATTGCATGTGGAAGACCTGAAAAAGACGTTCGATATACTACGGCAATACGGAATGAAGCTCAATCCGAGGAAGTGTGCATTTGTCGTACGGTCGGGTAAGTTATTAGGGTATATGGTGACAGAACGGGGGATTGAGGTTAATCCAGAAAAGGTGCGAGCTGTTTTGGAGATGCCACATCCTCGGACGGTTCGAGATGTTCAGGTACTCACAGGTCGGATGGCAGGTCTTAGCCGATTTATTTCTAGGTCGGTAGAGAGAGGCGTCCCATTTTTAGGGCACTTCAGAAGGGGTCCAAGTTCGAGTGGACCAAAGAAGCCGCTAATGCATTTGAGGAGTTGAAGAAATATTTGGCGGAAATACCATTGTTAACCAAGCCCATGCCGGGAGAGGATTTGATTTTATACATGTCCGTGGGGGAGGTCGCCGTGAGCTCAGTGCTGTTGAGGGAAGAAACTGGCATGCAAAAGCCTATTTATTATATTAGTAGGATGTTACATGGGGCTGAGTTAAAATACACCGAGTTGGAGAAGGGAGGCTTTGCGTTGGTGTGTACAGCAAGGAAGTTAAGATCCTACTTCTTGAGCCACAAGGTGAAGGTACGTACTAATCTAGCTCTCAAGCAGGTTCTGGGCAATCCCAATGTATCCGGAAGACTGGTGAAGTGGGCCGTGGAGCTGAGTGAGTATGATGTGGTTTATGAGCCAAGGGTGGCTATCAAATCACAGGACCAACTAAGACAGCTGAGGAAGTGGAAGCATGGGCGTTATACACCGACGGCTCGACTATGACATCAGGAGCTGGGCTGGGCATTGTATTAACCAGTCCAGATGGAGAGAATCTGGAGTTTGCAATCAAGTTGGGATTTAAAGCATCTAATAATGAAACAGAGTATGAAGCTGTGTTGCAGGGTGTCAAGATAGCGAGCGATCTCGGAGCACGAAGGTTGTGGGCGTATACCGACTCCCAGTTGGTAGCTTGTCAGTTTGGTGGGTCTTTTGAAGCTAAGGAGGAGCGGATGGCGGCATATTTTAGTAGATTGCACGAAGAGGTGGCCCGTTTGGATGAGTTTAAATTAGAACATTTACCGCGAACTGAGAATACTCGGGCAGATCAGCTCGCTCGAATAGCAGGAGCCCTGGGGACTTGTGATACTCGGACAATTACGTTAATGGGGTTGGAGCACAGCAGCTTGGAGAAGGGTAACGAGGTTATGAAAGTTGAAGACAAAGATGATTGGCGTACTCCTATTTGGGAGGTTTTGGAGAAGGCGAAGGAAGGTGCAGAGAGAATGACAACGAGAGATGCCCGAGTAGCAGCTCGCTTTTGTGTAATACATGAAGAATTATATAAGAGATCACGTTTTGCCCCTTTTTTGAAATGTCTAGCTATAGAACGTGGAGCGGAGGTGTTAAGAGAGATACATGAGGGTTATTGCGGCGATCACGCGAAGGGAAAGGCTTTGGTGAACATAACCTTACGGGCAGGTTTCTTTTGGCCGGGGATGAAAACTATGGCCAGCGAGCTGGTTCGAAAGTGCAAGAAGTGCCAGATGCATGCTCCGATTATTCACATACCGGCTGAGGAGATGATGGTTATGAGCTCACCATGCCCATTCGCACAATGGAGAATTGATATTGTAGGTCCCTTCCCAAGAACCCAGGGCAATAAAGAGCACTTAGTAGTGGCGGTTGATTACTTCACGAAGTGGGTGGAGGCCGAGGCAGTCACGGGGATTAGCGAGCAGCATATAATGGATTTTATTTTTGATAACATATTTTGCAGGTACGGGGTACCCCGAGTGTTGGTGTCGGACAATGGAACTCAGTTTAACGGCAGGAAAATTCAAAAATGGTGCAAAGAGATGGGAATGAAACAGCGATTGGCCTCTGTGGCGCACCCGTTGACTAATGGGCAAGTGGAGGTCACTAATCGAATAATCGTGTAAGGACTTAAGCTGCGGTTGGAAAAAGCTGGCGGGCTTTGGGAGGATGAGCTCGCATCTGTGTTGTGGGCTTATCGAACGACCCCCCGAACTACCACGGGAGAATCACCTTTCAGCTTAGTTTATGGGATGGATGCGGTCATCCCAGCGGAGATAGTAGGGACTTCGCAACGGTTGACAGCTTTTAATGTGGAGGAGAATGAGAGGTTAGCTCGAGCAGCGATTGAAATAATTGATGAAATAAGGGAGCATGCCGCAGCTCGGGTCGAACATTATAAATAGAGAGTACAAGCTGCTTTCAATAAGCGAGTTAAGCATCGTTGTTTTCAGGTCGGCGACTTGGTGTGGAAGAGAGCTGATGATTTTCATATGACTAAGAAGTTGGAACCGAACTGGATTGGGTCGTTCAAAGTAAGAAAGGTGTTGCGAGGGGGAGCATACATTCTTGAGAATGAAGTCGGATAGGTTTTGCCTCGAAGTTGGAACGTGTGTCATTTAAAAAGATATTATGCATAAAAACGATGTTTTATGTTTTAGTTCCGACGCTTTTTGAGGTCGGTAAGAGATTTTATGGTTATAGCCCAACACTTTTACTAGGTTGGATGGTTATTTTATAATAATACCTCTCGATGCTTTCATTAAACTGAATGATTGTTAAGCGAGCTTGTGGGAAGCTGTTGTGTTTTTGTGGTCCGGGAGTGGGTAACGCCAAGATTTTTGGGGCCTAAACGGCACTACTCCCGATCCAGATGAGCTTGTGGGAAGCTGTTGTGTTTTTGTGGTCCGGGAGTGGGTAACGCCAAGATTTTTTGGGCCTAAAAGGCACTACTCCCGATCCAGATGAGCTTGTGGGAAGCTGTTGTGTTTTGTGGTCCGGGAGTGGGTAACGCCAAGATTTTTTTGGGCCTAAACGGCACTACTCCCGATCCAGATGAGCTTGTGGGAAGCTGTTGTGTTTTGTGTGTCCGGGAGTGGGTAACGCCAAGATTTTTTGGCCTAAAAGGCACTACTCCCGATCCAGATGAGCTTGTGGAAGCTGTTTGTTTTTGTGGTCCGGGAGTGGGTAACGCCAAGATTTTTGGGCCTAAACGACACTACTCCCGATCTAGATGAGCTTGTGGGAAGCTGTTGTGTTTTGTGGTCCGGGAGTGGGTAACGCCAAGATTTTTTGGGGCCTAAAAGGCACTACTCCCGATCCAGATGAGCTTGTGGGAAGCTGTTGTGTTTTTGTGGTTCGGGAGTGGGTAACGCCAAGGTTTTTGGGGCCTTAACGGCACTACTCCCGATCCAGATGGGCCTGTGAGAAACTGTGTTGTGTTTCGAGAGGAAATAACACCAAAGTTTTGGGGCCTTAAGGCACTTTTCTCGTTCCAGCGATCTTGTAGGGAGTTATATGTTGTGATCTGTGCTGTTCTTCATTATTAATTGTGATGTTATACGAGCTGTTTTATTTTACGAGCTATCTTGTGCGGCTGTGTAGTCATGATGATTTGCGAGCTACTTTTCGTGTTTGAACAAATATGTTATTTTTCAGGTTGGACGATTGTGCGGACTAACTTGTTTAAATTTTTGAGACGGAGCTTGCCCGAGCTAGCGCACAATTAGTTTTTACTTTGACATTAGTTTTATGTTCGCATTGGTTTGTTCTTGGATGTTCTGACGATCTTTTATTACAGGATTATGTGTAGATATAAGGCAAAATATAATAAGTAGAAATACACTATTCGAGCTGAAGAGAAAATTATTTATGATAGTTTGTTGTGATTGATAATTTTGTGAGTTCCAAACTGCAGGTTTATGATAAGTTAGAAGTTACGTCATATGCAGATATGCAGATATTGCAAATATAACAAAGTAATTGTATAGCTTATTAAGCAGTTTTATCAGAAACAGGGGGTATGGGGTTTGTTTCTCTTGGTCCAGAAGGCGAAGGTTCGGCAGGGGGCGTGGCTTCGGGCGGTGTATTTAGCTCACTTGAGAGGTTCGCGGAGAGGATGGCTCGGCCTTGGCAGGATAACCACCATTCGGCAGTTATGGGCTGCTTGAAATATCCCTTCCAAGTACTAAAGGGAGTCATCTTGTTAACAATGGCCTTCACATCGGGATTGTACGCGACTTTCATGGCTGCGAGCTCCTCCTTAACTATCCCTAAGGCATTGCGGACCCACTCCCTGCTCCCCACCATCATTTTGCCAAGATAGAGGGTCGATTTCCTGAAGGCCTTAATCAGTTCTTCCCGATACGAGCTGATGAATTTTTGGCCCACCTCGCTCGTTAGGAAGGAGCGGCGACCTTCGATTATGCCCTGCTCGCGACCTTCACTTGCACCCTGCTCGTGAGCTGCCTTGATTTGATCGTCCCTGACCCGCACAACATCCACAAGCTTTTGCACTTGTTCTCGAAGTTCGTTGGCTATGCGTGTCGTCTCATCCCTCAGGCTGGCTACTTGACTCTTCAACAGGCCATTCTCTTCTACAGTAGCACTTAGGCGTTTACGAGTTTCGTCGAGTTTGCCTTGGGTGAGGGAGAGATGTTGGGTTTGCTGCTCAGCTCGGGTGGTCAGTTCCTCGCAGGTCTTTTGCAGCTCGTTTTCTTCCGCGCGAGCCGCTAGGTGCACAGCTACTGTGGAGAAGAGGGTGTGCAACTGTTGACAATAGATAGGGCAGTGTAAGGTGGGTGCCTCTCATATAAAGTATTTTATACACTTAAAATGGCGTAAAGAGTATACCTGGGTCCGAGCTCGTTCCTGGAGGAGTGTTCTTATGGCGTCCATGTTGGGAATCGGTGGTACCGTCGCGCAGCGGATTTTTTTTTTTTAAATAAAAGTAATTTGAATCGAATTCAAATTAACGACGGTCCAATTTTACAATCAATTAATTCAAATAATGTTTTAATTTATTTTAATAAATAGAAACAATTTGATTTTCGTAAAATCAAATAAGCATGGTCGGTTTCTATTTAATTACATATATATAACAATTATATATATATATATATATATATATATTAATATATATATTATATATTATATATATATATTAATATATTAATCATTATATTTAATTATATATTATATATATACATATCATATACACACACACACACACACATATATATATATATATATATATATATATATATATATATATATATATATATATATATATATATACATCATGAATGCACTTTATATATATATATATCACATAACAGCATGCATTATAAACTCACGCATGCATCATTAATAACACAATTCATACACAGCAGTATATTATATATATATATAAGTATCATGCATACCTTATACATACATATCACAATATATATATATTAACATCACATATGTAAACAGTATATATATATTTATAAAACATTACTTCATGCACATTAAGCCATACTTACTGCATATTATATACGCATATATATATATATATATTATGCACACAGTACACATATATTCAATGCATATCAATATATATATCGTATATATATATTATACACATTAAACATCATATATATATAGCATATATATATCATATATATATATATATATATATATATATATATATATATATATATATATATATATATATATATACGAACACCCATGTACCTCACGACGGCGTGGAGAAGGCAGCGGGGCTCGGTATGTCACAGGGCAGGCTGTTCCGGCGGTGATGGTGTGACAGCGGCGGCCTTACGTTCGAAACGGCACCGGCAACAAGCGGCTCGGCGGCGGCAATAGCAGCCCGGCAGCGGCTGCGAGCTCGCTAGCGTCGGAACGGCAGCAGGCAATCGTCGGCTACAAAAACCTCCGGCTGTCTTCAAGGCTTGGCGCCAGCGACGGCGAAGCGCTCGAACGGGCACACAGGCAGTCAGCAAACGTCGACTGTGGCTGAAACTCCAGCGCGGTCAGGCGGCAGAAAACAGCGGCGGTCCGACACTCCGGCGATTGCGATGGCTCGACGGTGGTTTATCTCCGATAATCGGTATCACACACCGAATAACCCGACGTCCCTACGACGGAGCACTAGATCCGTCGAGGGATTGAAAACGACAACGAGAACCGAACGATTCGGTGCGACGGTGGCCGACGGCAAGCGGCGGCGACCGGAAGTGGACGGCAGGGAGAAGGTGGCTAGGGTTTTTCTTTCTTCCGTCTCGTCTGTTTTCGTTTTTTTTTTTTTGTTGTTGTTCTGTCGTTTTAAAACCTTTTTCTTCCTTTTAAATAATACCGTGTGGGCTTTCATAAAAAGCCCAACTCTTAAAAGCATTGGGTTGGCCCAATAATAAAGCTTTTAATTTTTATTTAAAACAAGTCCAATAATAATGGGCTCAA
>BMAC01000400.1:27715-62432 GCA_014905375.1 Phtheirospermum japonicum | reverse complement strand
GACGAGTTACATTACGTGCTAGATTATCTCACGGTTCTGCTAGACCAATCTACCGTAATAAAGTAACTTCATCAGGACCATACCTATGCAACTAGAATGTGACAAAAGATATGGAGTGCCAATATGTATAATAGATATTATTTCGAATAAGAAACGATTGTATTACTAGAGAATAGTCAGACCACAGCCACAAGTTGGCTTATTGGTCACCTTATTCCAACAGTCCACATCCTCACATTTGGCCTAATCCTTTTCTAGGTTCAGCGAGCTAGATACGGATCCACCAAAGGTCTTGCGCAGGCGCCTTCGTTTCGGGGTTGGGAAGGCAGGTCGTTGGGCCGCGGTCCGGATGGGGCATTTTCCTTTGGATGTTTGTTGGATAGGTTGGTTCTCTTCAGGATCGCCCTCAGCTTCGGGGTTTGCTTCTGGCCCGAAGGCTTCTTGTAGAATCACGTCTACATTCACTGATGAGGGGGGTGCTGAGGTAATTTTGTGTTGTTGCTCGGTTTGTGTCACGATTTCTACCGAGATCGATGAGACGCAGGTTTCACAAAAGGCATTTGCAAACATGAGCGAACTAATCAGTGAAGATGTTTTTGGTTTTTTAGAAATGGATGATATTGGTAAATTAAGAAACCTACCAAAATCTGCTCGAGTTAGTGTAAAGTTCGGTTCAAGGGGGTGGGAGTCAATGCCCACGTATCTGAAAATTTTGGATCGTTTGGTGAGCTTCACCACGTCGAAGGGATGTTTGCTCCACTCAGCGAGCTGGTCAGAATATATTTTGTACAGCGAAGGGTAGTGTTTGGAGCTCGGGGGATTGGATTGTTTGGGGGTATGATCCAGGGTTTCGGTTAAAAAGGGCCACTGTGCAGTATTGTGGATAAAGAAAAAGTTCTTTCTCCATTCAGGGACCTTATTGGAGGGATTCACTAAGAAGCGAGCTTTTCCTGAGCGGACAGCGAGATAGAAGGAGTGGCTTTGATATTTTATTTGAAAACAGAAATGGAAAAAGCCGGGGTCGGGCTGTGTGTTATAATATTTACATAAAATGAGATAGCCCGCTAGGTATCTCATAGAGTTCGGTGTTAGTTGTAGGAGGGGAATTTTGTACAATGAGGCGATTTCGATATAAAAAGAATGGGCTGGGAATCTAAATCCAGCCCTGAGTAACTCGTGAAATAAGGTTATGTGGTTATGCGCAGGTCGCAAGGGGTCTAGGTGGAGTATGTCTGGAAGAACCATTTGGGCTGTTTCAGGGAGATTAATTATTTCCTGGTGTGCTTTTAGTACCTCCGGTTCATGGAGCAACCAATAATTATCTTTAATTGGTTTAGTCGAAAGTGGTGAAGAAGGTAGGTCGGTAATTTTGTAGAGCGAGCTAAGGTCACGGGGTTTTCTAGGAAATTTTCAGAAAGGGTTGGAGTATTAGGTTTTTGTAAGGGGATGCCCTCGGGGATGTTCGCAAGGGTTGGATGAAGAGGAGAAGAGGTTTCGGTTTCGGGGGTTGTGTCGCTTTCTGTTTCAGTACGAGAGTTTGAGGAGGGAGAAGGGGGCTGGGTGCGTTGTCTTTTGAGTATATAGGGACTCTCGCTAGGGTTGGAATCATAGGTTGGAGTTAGATTCTGGGGATTGGGATCAGAGGATGCTATATATATCACAGATCCATGTATACCAAGACAAACAATATGAAACGCAACAATTTAGCAAATCAACGCAACAATCCAGTAAATTAACGCAGGTATAATGCAGATTTATTGTAAATAAAAGCTGTTAATGAACAGGGAATTTGAAGACTTACCCATTTGTGGTGTTCTTATGGTCGTTGATGGATCTTGGTTGTTGATAGTATTTCTTGAAATTTTGGGAGCAAAAATTTTCTTGCGGAGTGTTAATGGCGATTTTTTTGTTGGAATGGGTGAAAAATGATATGTGGAGAAGGGGAAGGAGTTTTGTCTTGGGCGGCGGAAGCTGATGGGACAGATAGGAGCGGGAATGCCAGTAGGGTTTATGGAATGTTTTGGGCCTTGAATATTTAGGCCCACTACGTTTATTATAATACGAGAATACAGTTTAAGGACACGTGTCTGGCAGGGTGGCAGACTGCATTTAATGAGGTTTAAATGGGAATGGACATAAGAAGAGGCGTGGTTTGACTTTTGTGGCAGCTCATGATTGCGTTTTGGGAATTATTTGAACCCTGGTATTATTTCAGGTCGGGAGATAATAGTAATGTGGTTTTAGGTCGCTGTATGTGTAGCTGGGAACTTAACCTGGGGACTTGCAGGTCGTTCCTTACAGGATGATTACCCTGACATAAGGTGAGTTCCGTGAGCTAAATTTTGAGAGGCCGTAGGTCGTCATATAGTTGTACGCTTGGTTTGGGGACTCGTAGATCGTCTCGCGAGGTGATCATGCTATCTTAGAAAGAAGCGAGCTCGGTAAGCTAAAATTTTACAGGTCGCAAGTATACTTGCCAATTCACGGTGGGATAATGGGTATTATGGCTCGGTTCGTAGGATTGTGTGACCCTAAAATATGGTTTGGTAAGGTGAAATGGTGATTTACTTATGTGTTTTGTTTTATTGTTTTTAGGTGGTTGTGATCTTGTGATTTTTTTTTACATGTCCTACCTGATTTCATACCTCAATCAGGTAGAATATGGGGGACTAGCTGATGTGGACCAAAATATTCATACGTGATATTATTTGTTGTGTAAGGTTATTTATGGTAAGCGACCTCATCATAGGGAGAGGGTGTGTTTCCTGAGAGATGGGCGAGCTGTTTTATGACCATGGTCAGATAGGCGAGCTGGTTTTTGAAGGGTCGCGACCTCTTATGGTTTGGGCTGTATACTTGAGCCCGGTTAGGGGCTTTATGAATGATAAGCCTGTGGGCTTATGATGAACGGATTATATGTTTCTTGATGGGCTGTATAAAGGGACCAGATTTGTTATATTAAAGAGATTTGTTATATATGGGAACTTAATATATGTGAGGAATCCTGATGTGAATCGGTTAAAGAATTGTACTATGAATACAAGTATGGTTATGGAAGGTATCCCTAGATTGTGAGAAGATTTCTCCTATCTCTATATAAAGGGGCGTGTGCCTCTCATTATGGATCTAAGTTGATATTATTTAATCATATTATAATTACTGAAAAAGATATATTGAGTGATAATTCCGCTTATTGACTTGGGCGTCGGAGGGTCTTAACGGGTGGGACTCCGACCTGTTTGAGGCGTTGTTTTGCAGGACCAGCGAGGTCACCGAGTGGATCGTTGAAGGCTTTCAGGTCGCTGTGACGTATTTGGAAGCAATTTTAGGTCACTGATCTCTTTTTGAGGTTAGTACCCCCTTTATTTGATGGTTCAACTTTTTGGACTTATCATAAGTAAAAAAAAAAGTATATTTAACAAATTTATCTACATATCTTTCAATGTAGTTAGCAACATACTAATGATCTATTCAAAATCAGTGTACTATTCACCATCTCATGTAAGATGATCATATTTTTCGAATCAGAAGTTATACTTTTAATGTATAAAATCACTTTTCAAACATCTATTCACGTTTTCTTTTTTTGAAAAGTATGAATCTCATAATAAAAATACGATGTTTCATTGTAAAAGTACGATTGTCTTACGAATCCGTCTTCATAAGACGCTCTTACAATAGTTTTTGTGAAATATTAATTATTTGATATTTTCTGGGTTTCATTATAGATTTTATAATATTTGACTAAAAAAAATAAAAATAAAAATCAAATCACTCATCTAATAAGCATGTGCTTTTCAAGCATATACTCGCATAGGCGGTCAATACAACAAATTGACCACCTTTTGATACTTATACACTAGGCAAGGCGTACCTGCGCCTCACGCCTATGCGCGCGCCTATGCAGTGCTTTTTGTCGTCTTTTAGAACACTGATCAGGAATGAAGTTGGGTTCTATCTGAAACTACTAGCCACATATTCTTGCAAAACTAATCCACTACATGGAATTTGGACTTAGAACCTGTTTGACTAAGTTTATAAGCTCATTAAAATAACTTATAAGATATTTGAGAGTTTACAAACTCCCTATAAGTGTTCCCTATAAGTGTGGCCTTTTTTTTTTAATTACTTATAATCTCCAAGAATAAAATATTAAGAGTTTATATTTTAAAAAAGTAAGGGAACCTCAACTTATTTAAAAAAATAGCTTGTTTTTAATTCTTTTCTTTCAATTTGACCATTTAATTACAATAATATCATAACTATTATTTTATAAATTATTTCACTTATTTTATCTAAACACTTTAATATATTATGTTCAAAATAAGATTTAACAATTTATAAAATTTAAAAGATCTTATAAGATCTACGAACTTATAAACTCTTTTAGACAAACTTAGTTAAATACCTTCTTAAGAAGGTAGAGGACGTAAGTAGTCAAATTAAAATACAACCACCCAAACAGATTTGCCTAGGCCACAAAGCGCGCCGCCATGTATTAACCATGTTGATCGAACAGGGGATTGTCCGTAATGCTTAAGGTATGAAGCCGAGTGACATCAACAATAATATTATCCATGAAGTCAAATCGAGGTAGGGAATATGAAACTTCAACTCACTGCTCGAATAAAGAAAAATATGAAGTTATCGTTAATTGAATTTGTTCGAATGAAAATTTATTCACTAAAAGGTTCGCAGGCCACAAATATTTTCATATTAATTAAAAATTATGAGAAACAGAGTCTGGATGTTAATCTAAATGTTCGACATTAGTACGAACATTCAGTCTAATACGCAACAAAAATAAAAAAAATAAAGAACACAGATCTCCGAGTTATTAATAACTCTTAGAGCATGGTTGTATGCTAAAAAGATATTACTAGAATAGATATTGGTTTTACAACACAACGCGATAATAAAAAAAACAACTAGTAATATAATAAAACCCCCTTCACGAGTAGATATAAATTAATCAGTTTAGCTCGCTTAACACCAGTATGATAGCTATGCGACCAAAGATATTGGTTCACAAAAAATATAGAGTACTCACTTTAAATGTGTAATCAGCGCACCTTAGTATGGCGACCTTATAGATCTCCAGAAAACTCCTGACGACCTGATTGAACCTGCAAAATAAAACCCAAGCCAGGTGGTAGACAGCCTCGGCGTAGGCCATCTAATGCTTAAATCATATAGTGTTTGAGAGAGATTTGCGAGAGGTTAAAATGTAGGAAGTACTAATATATAGAGAAAAAGTGAGACCCGAGTCTTCTTTATATAGATAAGAGACGTGTTCCCAATTTAGGGTTCCCGTCTCCTATTAAAACTATAATTTCATAAATAGCGACTGACTTAGAATTAGGATTCCTCCTGTAAGATAAGTTTCCATAGATATCAGAACTTTCGCTAAATTACCATAATAACCATGGACTAACAACCATGTCCATAACCTTAGTCCGTCGAGACCCCATACCATAATCCATACTAGCCCAACAGAGCCCAAAACCATGCTAACCATAAAGTCCAACTCTTCATACCGAGCTACCACTCAGTATCGAGCTGCCATACTACCACTTATTTCATAAGAGCTCGCCACCTCACATAAGAGCTCGCCACTCTTATACGAGAAGTCGCCGCCCTCCAAAACAGCTTACCCACCTCACAGAAGGATTGCACCTTCTAGAGGAGAAGGTTGCTTCCTAAATTCTTATGATACCTGCATATTTGCCGACGTGGATATTGGATGTCGTATCAACTAGTCCCCCACATTCTACTTGGTTGAGGTAGGAAATCAAGTGGAATGTAATTATGAGTAACCCCAGAAGTCAATTCGTCATACCTCTTGGTAAAGCGTAAAAACCATCAGCCATCACCTCAAAATTAAGAACATTAAATGCACTCTGCAATAGTGTCGGGCACGCGTCGTCAGCCCATTTTCTCGTAATATATTTAATCATGTGGGCCAAAAAATGAAAGACCCAAACAAGAGCCTTGTCTGAACACATCCTAGAGGCTATTCCTTTAGATCAACCAGAAATGTCCTCGACCTCTACGCCTCCAGATTTTTTTCTTTACTAACCCTGTAACCATTGTTCCTCCATCGGCTCACGCCGACCTACCCCCTCTTCAGCGAGTTACCAGGATAGCCGCTGAAAATCCATGGATACTCCCCAACAGGTGCAATCTTGCCGAGTATATAAAAAACCTCAATCACCCATAAACTGACAAACCTATCTTCCTGAAGTCAGAAAAATCGACCATGATCACCCGCCACCAAACCACATCACCCTTTTCGACGAACACTTAAGGGCGGGAAGTATAGGGTCGCCCTTTTGCAAATGACCCCCAACCCTATTTGGTTTATCTCTTGGTACATAATTTTGTGTAAATATTATAATGTAGATCCCGATGTAAATTTATTCCATTTCCCATCCAAATAAAAAAGTAGAATGGCTCATTTTACTTTTCTTCGCATCAAAAGACACGCTTCCTAGTGAACCCCTCGTCCAAAGTCCACATATGGAGAGCTAGGTTCTTTTTCCTTCACTCTACCGAACCTTGGCCATTCCTTACGGAATGGCAAAAGGCGACCCCTTCCCAAGAGGCAGTACCCTCGAGCAAAGAACAGCCGACACTTTACCAAAAATAATTCGATTTGCTCAATGAATGGATAAAATGTACTTTCGACGTGATGAGGCTATTAGAGTCGGAGAGAGTATACTCTTTTATAGGTCTTAGCCAGCGACCTCTGCAACTAACAAGATCTGAATTCGATAGGTTCTGATATGTCATATATCCCTTTAAATTAAACCCTGTATAAGAACAAAAAACTTATTTCCATTTATTGTAGAGAGCATCATTTTTGACTGCGTCTTCCATCTCGGAGGGAGGGGCCACAGTCCAACTAGACTCAAGCCCGATAGTCAATTCCGCATCCCCAGCTCCCGTCATCAATGTGGAAGCAGAGGCGGAGCTTACTTTGGCAACAAAGACTGAAATAGAGGAGCTCTCGGATTTAGAGGATCGTATGCTACTACGAACCGCGCTAGACAAAGGAAAGAAAAAGAGAACAATCCGCGATCAAACTCCAGCACATCGCACACCTCCATCCCCAAAGCATCGCCGCACTCAAAAGGCGTCTACCTTGAGTCCTACAAATCTGGATAATGGTCTTTCACAATGCCACGATGCCGACCAGATTCAATCTCTCCTCCAAAAACAAATGTTGACCCAGGTAACCCATCTTATTAGAATCTTATCGTATATGAGGTACTGTATTTCCACACAACATACTTATTCTGTTTTCCATAATATAGTTGCAACTCTAGATGGCCTCACTGTCAAACCACTTGCTATCGAAGACCACCGAGAATGAACTGAAGAAGATGTGTGATGAACTGACGGCCCAGGATAAAAAATAGACACAATAATTATACATGACTCAAGGAGAACTAGACGAGGCTCATCGCCAGCTAGAGGCCTGGGGAGAAGAACTAAATGTTACCAATAGCCAGCTGGAGACATTGAGAGTCGAGGCCACTTGACTGGGGGGACGGCTAATAGAGTTAGAAGGTCTCGTGCAATAGATAGAGAGGCAAATATAGGAGGTAGCTCACATAGCCCGCCAGCAGGGGATTACTGAGGGAAAAGCCGAAGGGGTGGCTGAAGGTCATCGAACCTTCCTGAGGAGCGAAGTGGGTAAACAATTCATACAAACATATAAGATCTACATGATCGAGACTTATCGGCATACGATGTCCTTCTTGAAAAAGGTAGGGAGAGGGGCCAAATACTGGTTCAACATTTCCATGGAGCGAGTAAAAGCTCAGCTCGCTGCGACAAATATTAACTTTGAGCCAGATGAGGAAACAATAAGAAATGAGTTCCCTGCCAAATCAGCCTCTACATGCCGATTGGTGGTCCACCTATACAGGCGAGGCAATCTTGAAAGCTGGATTTGCCAACGAACTCGAGGCTCTTCTCAATGAATTGGTCTCTCATTGTACTCCTGCATAATTCTCGAGCTGTTCTTATAGTAAGATGTCTGACTTTTCAAGGTTTTAACCTACCATGTGCGAACTGATTTAATATGCATTACTGAGTTTTCTCCTTTGTTCATGAGCTCTATGATTCATTCTGTAATACCCTAAAACCTGTGAAAACACAAGTTATTCCGTATTTGGAACATCATAAAAACTATCCACTGCATGATGACATAACAATGTCATAACCATGCAGCCTTTGATGCCATATATGTGCCGACCTGTCATAAGATGGGTATAAGGAAACACCATGTAAAATGAAACCATAAGTAGAGCCATATTAGATCATAATCAATGAAAATCAGAAGATAATCAGGTCGCATCAATGTAATGAAGTTAGACCAATAAGAAGTTACTCGGTTCCACAGTTTAATGAAACCAAGTAATACAACTAGGTTATCTACCATCAAAACGTTAAGTCCCCCAAGTCCCTGCGAGTAGTAAAACTAACAGTTTGCATCATCACATAACCTCATACAGAAGCGATATACACCTCATAGCCTTTCCACATGAGTTGTAAACCAGTCTGCCAAAATCAGACATAATCAAAAGTACAAACCTCGCGTGTAATTCAAACATGACTTTTAAAGTGAAGAGTATGTAATTCAAACATACTCATAAAAAGAAGTGTTAAGAACATGTAAATCAAACATGTTCTTTACACTAATTTTTAAACCAAAGAGCAAATAGTATGTAAATCAACATATTATTAATAAATAATAAAGAATATGTAAATCAAACATATTCACGGATATGCAAAAACATGTAAATCAAACATGTTCTTGCATAAAACCATCCATACATTGACATATCCACAAAAACCATTATTGACCTAATAAAAGTGTCGAGCCATGACCATGTCCATAAATACCATAAAATTCATAAAATGCCATAAAGATAACCCTTTATTCATCGCTGATCTAGATAAGCATCAGCCCATAGTTTGTGAAAAGTGAATAAAGTACGAGTCCATCACTGACCTAAAGAAGCGTCAGCCCATCCGTTGCCCAAAGAGCTAGGCGTAATACTTCGTTAAATGGTAGATATTCCAGCTCCTTGCTAGAGCCTTCCCATTTCCGTGCGCGAGAACATATGCTCCTCTTTTTAATAATTTGATGACCTTGAATGGTCCTATCCTAGGATCCATCTTTCTTGTAGTATAGATTGCATCATCCCGCTTCCAGACAAGATCGCCGACCTGGAAATACCTCCATTTTAATCGTTTATTAAAGGTTATCTTAATTCTCTATTTGTATATTCCACGCGTGCTGCAGCCTTATCACGTATTTCATTGATTATTTCCAGATCTCCCCTAGCCAATCATTCATTCTATTCCTTATTGAATGTCTTTAGCCGATGAGATCCTCCAACTATTTCTGCCGGAATGACAGCCTCTATACCATAGACTAGGCTAAAAGGTGACTCGACCTTAGTAGTTCGTGGAGTTGTTCGATAAGCCCATAAGACAGAGTAGAGCTTCTCAAGCCAAAGTCCCCATGTTTTCTCCAATCACAGCTTAATTCCCTTCACAATAATATGATTAGTGACCTCAACCTATCCATTAGCTTGGGAATGTGCTACGAAAGCAAATCGTTGTTTCATCCCCATCGTTTTGCACCAATCCTGTATCATGCGCCCATTGATTTGTGCACCTTATCTAAGACCAATAATCATGGAACGCCATACCTTCAAAAAATACTATTAAAGATAAAATCAATTATGTTCTGCTGGCTAATGCCCGTCACAGCCTCGACCTCCACCCACTTTGTAAAGTAGTCCACTACGACCACCAAGTGGAGTTTCTTGCAAGGCGTACTTGGAAATGGACCCACAATGTCGATTCCCCATTGATAAATGGGCAGGGCGAGCTCATTACCATCATATCTTTTGTGGGAACGTGAATGATAGGTGCGTGCATCTGACATTTTCTGCAAGTCATAACGAGCCAGCCTACCATACTCTTCATCTAAGGCTAGAAGAACCCAGCTCGCAAAGCTATTCTGACAAGTGCCCTTCTTTTTGCATGATCACCACAATATCCCTCGTGTATCTCCTGCTGTACTTCTAATCCTTCCTCTTTTGATAAACACTTTAAGTATGGGACAAAGTGCGTCCTCTTATATAAGTCCCCATTCATCAAGCAAAACTGTGCTGCCGTTCTGGTCTCTTTAGCAGATAATTATGAACCTCCCACGACCACCTTATCGAGAGTCTCCCAAATCGGTGTTCGCCAATCCTCTCGTTCGTCTATTTCCATGATCTCCATTCCTTTTTTCACACTGCTATGCGCTAATTCCATCAACATGACGCTTCTTGTGGTACAAGTGCCCAATGTCCCAACCTTTTTTGCGAGATGATCAGCTCTAGTATTATCAGCTCGTGGTAAATATTCCAATTTAAAACCTTCGAATTGAGTTACCCCTTCCTCGAGCTTCTTTAAGTATTCATGCATGCGTTCTTCTTTTGCTTCAAAAGACCCGTCATACTGGCGAGCTACCAGTTGTAAGTCTGTGTAGGCTTTAATTCTCTGCACTCCCAAGTCACTTGCCATTTTTATGCTCTGTAGTAATGCCTCATACTTTGCTTCGTTGTTAGAGGCCTTAAGTCACAGCTTGATCACGAAGTCGAGGTTCTCCCCTTCTAAACAAGTCAAAATAATTCCAAGTCCAGTGCCTGTTGTCATAGTTGATCCATCTGTATGTAGCAACCATGCCTTTTGTCCCTCCTCATGCTCTGCTGAGTGCACCATCTCCTGTAGGAAATCCACTAACACCTGCGCTTTAATAGCCTTCCTAGGCTCATACACCACATCTTACTCTCTGAGCTCGACTACCCACTTCACCAATTATCCAGATACATTGGATTACTAAAAAGCATCTTAATGTCGAAGTTGGTGTGTACCTTAACCCTGTGGCCCAAAAAATAAGTTAAGAGCTTCCTCTCCGTATAGATCAATGTAAATCCACCTTTCTCTAGCTTCGAGTAGTTTAAATTAGCTCCCCTTAACATCTTGATGATATAATAGATAGGTTTTTGGACACCTGCATCTTCTCTGATGAGTACCGAGCTTACCGCGACCTCACCAATGGATATGTATAGAATCAGATCTTCTCCCAGCATTGGTTTAGTTAGTAATGGGATCTCAGCCAGATGTTCCTTTAAGTTGTCAAAAGCTTCTTCCGCCTCCTTTGTCCACTCAAGCTTGGATCCTTTCCTCAAAGTTCTGAAAAAGGGGACACCCTTCTCTGCCTGGAAATAAAATGGCTAATCCCTGTGATACGACCATTTAATACCTGTACATCTCGCATTATTTGAGGATGGCGCATCTCCATAAGTGTTTGCACCTTCTCAGGTTTTACTTCGATACCTTACTCTTTCACCATATACCCCAAGATTTTACCCGATTGTACGCTAAATGCACACTTCTTTGGGTTAAGGCGCATGCCATATTGCCTCAGTATGGAAAAAGCTTTCCGTAAGTCCTCCGCATGTGAGTCCGCCTTTTTGATCTTCACCAACATATTATCAACATAGACCTCCATGGTGGACCCCAATAGATCTCTGAACATCTTGTCCACAAACCTCTGATAGGTCGCCCCGTATTCTTCAACCCAAATGGCATAGAGATAGAACAGTATGTACCTGTCGAGGTGACAAAGCTCACCTTGGGTTGGTCTTCTTTTGCAAATGGAATCTGGTAGTATCCTTGTGATGCATCCATCATGCTCAAGAGCTCACAGCCTGAGGTTGAATCAACCAGTTGGTCGATATGTGGTAAAGCATAATGGTCCTTTGGACAGGCCTTGTTTAACACATGGAAATCCACGTACATCCTCCACTTCTGTCTAGGTTTTGGTACCATCACGCCATTGGATAAATATTACGGGAACTTGATCACCCGGATGTGACCAGCCTTTATATGTTTCTACACTTCCTCGATTATTTTGTCTAGCTCTGCCCCAAAGTGTCACCTTTTCTGTCACATAGGTCGCACCTCTGGGTCAGCATTTAAATGGTGTTGTGCGACTTCAGGAGAGACTCCTGGCAGTTCCCCATCTATAAAAGCAAAAATATCCCAAAATTCTCTTAGTAAAGCAATCAGCCCCCACTTCACGGTTTCTGTCATTTGAGTCCCTATCCTGGTAGTGTATTCTGGTCTGCCTTCTTCTAATGAAATATCCATGAGTTCTTCATAAGGGTGGATAGAATTCTCCTCCTCCCTCGTCTTCTTTGAACTGAGTATCCCTTCCCGCACGTCACCCGTCCTTTCTCATTTTCCCTCGCTCATCACCATTCTTACGATCATCTGATAGCATGAACGGGTGACCTGTTGTTCTGATATTATTTCACCTACCTTGTCTCCTGCAAGATACTTTATGCTCATGTGGTAGGTGGAAGTAATTGCTTGGAATGTGTTAAGGGCAGGTCGCCCCAATATAACGTTGTATGACGAGTTCCATTTGATAATCAAAAACTTCAGATCCTTCTTCACTCTTAGTTCGCCATTTCCCCATGCACTGGGAGTGCCAACTCGCCTTTAGTGATAACCTGGGCGCCATTGAAAGCGTAAATTAGAGTTTTCATAGGCCATACCTTTGTCTTTAAGTTCATCTGGGACAGGTACTCCCGGTATATGATGTTAACCGAGCTTCCATTATCTAAAAACACCCGCCCAGCCTCATACCCTACTACCTCAGCTTTAATCACAAGTGTGTCATTATGCTCCACCTTCAAGCTGTGTCATTTATTGAGACTGAATAAAATTACTGGTCCTGGTGACGGGGGTTGCCTGTTAATGGAAGCGACCTCACATGGTCTAGGTCGGGTTGTTTTTGCATGAATTTTTCGTGCATTATTCGTGTCTCCATCTGTTGGTCCCCCAGAAATCATATTTATTCTCCCCTTGTTATTCTCTGTGGTTCGTCCTCGTTCATTTTATTTTTGTCCTTCTTGTCATGGTAGATTTAATATTTTTTAAAGAAGTCTAAAGTAGTGATTAAATATCCACACAATATCATCAACAGATATAAACAAAATAGGTAATAAATAATTAATAAAAGAAATACTTTAATATCATAAGACTTGTCATCATTCTATCCCATGTCTGGAATCAAAGCGATTAGATGGACATGTTTGTAAAAAAATGAACAAAATTAATCTAATAATGTTAAAAGAGAGGAGACACATTCTGAGTTGCGATGACTCGTGGGTAACTCCGTCTTGTCTTACCGGGGATCGAAGGGCATCAATCCTCTATCTTAGGGCTCCCAAATTGCTTCTAATATGATATATAAGATGTATTCTAAGGTCTACCAACTCTCTTTTATGTTGAGGGAGTGTAGAGTATTTATAGAGGTCAAAAAACCATTTAAAACAGCTCTAATAACTTTGTCTTTCATGCCGCACCTAACTTGTAAGTTGGTTATCTCACAACTGCTCCGCAACTTTATTTGAACCCGAGTCACGATTTAGGCGGCAACTCGTGTGTGTCATCTACTTTAGTTTTAACCTGTAATATGGCTGTATTAGACTCGAGTGTCTTCATGAGAGTTGAGCTTTATCTCATTGCATTCTATAGACACTTTACTCATCTTGATCGTACTTCATATGAGAGAGTTATAACTAAAATACAAAATATCTGCAGCTTAAACTCTTCAAATTTACACACTACCGTTACCTTAGCTCCCGCCTTTTGACTTCTTCTCATATTCTTCCTTCTTTGTGCATTCTTTGGTCATCTAGTCTAGGGTTGTCGATGTTCGTATTCCATATAGGCTCAAAAACCTATCATTTATCTATGGAAAATATAAAAAACACTAAAACACCAAAAGCGTAATATTTTCCATTAAATACTTAAAATAAGAAAAATCGTAAGAAAAATAGACACTATGCGTATGAAATGCTATCGAATATGACCTTAAAATACTTAATTTTGCATCGAATAAGACCCTCAAACTTAAACATTGGTAGTCCTGACCAATGCATTTAAAATCTAAACTTTTCCCTATATGAATTTGATTAACATTCTAGATACAAGTTAGGAAGAATCATGTAACTCTCAACCAGAAACAAAGTGCCTCATAGTCGAGCCTCATGAATCCTCCAAGATCTGAGCGAGTCTTACCAAATTCATAGACGATGTCATTCATAATCTTCATAATATAGATGTAAATCTTTCGCATGACACTCGTGTATAATGACATGTATTTGCTCAATTCAATTCATTATGCGCTTACCCCATAAGCTTGCCAAGCATCTAAAGATCTCCACCGTGCTTAAAGCACATGTATGCGGTCCGTGAATCACTGGTCTACGTTTATGTTGTGACTTTACGCTCTTTATAAAAGGTAGTATATATGGATAAAGTGACCTAGACTAAGCATAAAAGACCTGAACTCAATCAACTACACCCCAAAACAAAACTTGAAGCTTCTAAACATAAAACTACTTCATATGCTTTATTTATACCCCGAAAATATACCAAAGCCTTTATAATGTACGCCAACCAAACCCAAAACTTATATTAAACTAAATAAGTAAATAAAACTAAGATCTTTAATAATGTAGGCCAATCAACCCCCACCCTTACACTAAACTAAATTATCAAATAAAAACAAGCCCTTTAATAAGGTAGGCAATTAACCCAAATCTAAAAATAACTATAATAAGACCTTTTTAGCGATGTAGTCCAATAACTCCAAAACTACAATGAGGAGTTTTGTTCCTCACTATTTCTTGATTTAATGTTATTTTTGGTCAATTTATTTAAGTTTTTATCGACCTTTTTTAAAACAAATGAATGAAATAGAGAGAGTCTATAAGGTTACTCTCTTTTATTACATACCATTACATAAAAATATCTCAAATGCCACTCTACTTTATTCTACCAACATACACGATCAACTTTCATCAAAATTTAACAAAAAAAAAACATAAAACCACACAAAGTTATGTAGCGAAAAAAGAATAGGCTAAAGACTCAAGTGGACTGACTATAGACACTTTTATTTAAGTGAAGGTACTTTAATTAAGGAGGTTTGAAATGGATAGCAAAAATTATCAATGATCTTAGTCAAAAACCACATGCATCTAGGCCTCGACGAAGACCCAATGCAATCTAGTGAACTCACATAATGAACAAATCACTTAAATACACATATCTTCAAAATACTTTTGTATAGGATTTATATGAACTCACAATCTATTTTAAGTGAATACAAAAATCAAAAAACTCCAATGGATCCACTTGTCAAAAGATAATTGTTATACTTCCTCGACTCGATCACAAGATTCCTCAAATTTTCAATATCAAGAATACACTATAAACCCTCAAATGGACCCTTGATTCTAACTATTCCATAAGAAATGATGGGGCATCTGCTCTTAAATAAAAAGCAAAATTAATTCCCAAAAAAAACAAAAAAAAACTCAAAGCAATAAACGTTCTAAAAGTAATAATATCCTACCATGCTATTGGATGAAATGCAAGGTAAGTTTTTCTAACCCTACTAATGCATATACTCATCTCCAAACTTAAACAAAATTATATGACAAAGAAAGAAAAGGAATAGAATTTTGAAATGAACAAGAGTTAGAAAATGTACAAAACACCTCAATTAAGAGGTAAAACATACAAGAAACCTCAATTAAGAGGTTACCGATGCTTGGCACCGAGATAAACTCTCCTCTTCATCTTCATCCGAGCTCAACACTTATGGAGGTTCACGAATCAACTCTCTCTCAATCAATACCAAATAGGATGGTGAAGTCAGCATCCAATTTGCCTCAACACATAACGTTTTACGATCTTGAAGATTTAAAGGAAGTAATTCTCGTGCATGCCTCGTTTTATCAAGCCAAAACCACCACCTATCTTTCCTTCTTGTCCAGAACTTTAGCTCCTCTAAAAAGGTAATATTAATGAATCTTAGACCTTCTAATCGCATCGACCCTTCCGTACTTATACCAAAATATGTACAAAGAGGAGTTATAAGACCACCAATTCAAAAATACTCTCCACATATTTTCAATAAATAAGCACCCACTTTTCTGATAAAAAGAATTCTGTAAATAACTTCCAATTCAAGAATGGTCATATTATTGAAGTTTGGTCGAGAAGAATTATTTCAAGCAAATGCGCACTCACCTCTTTTTTTTGGACAGAATACAAAAAAAAAAACTCTTTCTTTTTTTGATATCTCCGCGTTAGTTAAACTCATTTTTAGAAATCGGGTGGGGGAGGGGGAAGCATTAAAATTTTTAGAGTATATAGAGGAACAAACAAAAAAAGAAGAAAAAAAGAAAAGAACCATTTGTACAAATAAGAATCCCCCTTGTTACATGATTTCTTCTTCATATAGACAGATATAAGATCTATAGGACAATTACTTAGAAGTACATTTTGTGTTACAGCCCTTCCTATTTGATAGGAAAGGATCCCATGATCTTGAACCGATCTTACCTGGGATCGCAAATTCCAAGTTTGTCTATGAAGAGCGGATCTAATTGTATTAGTGTCTAGAATTGATTTCTTCTGTGTAATACTAATCGATAGGGCCTCATTAGTAAGTGGTACAAGATCTCTTGCATTGGAACCCATGGTTATGGAACCGAATCCATTAGTATGGAACATTTTCTTTTCCAAGTGAAATCCCCTGACCCAATCAATCCAAAATTCCTTATCAGCCATCTATTTGTTTTTTTCTATAACCTACATTTAGCCTTTCTTGGACAATCATCCGATGAAGGGTCATCATATTACCTTTTTGCGTCGATTAGTTGCATAGTTACAAACCTAACCGGCAACTTTACGTAAGGAAGAGTTTGGTTTTTTGGGGGTGATAGTGGAAAAGTTGACAAATAAGTCACCCTTATTGCCACTCTACAGAACCGTAAGTCGGATGGGAAGTGGTGTTTTCAGTGGCGGACGGGTGAGTAACATGTAAGAACCTACCCTTGGGAGGGGAACAACAGCTGGAAACGGCTGCTATTACCCCGTAGGTTGAGGAGCAAAAGGAGGAACCCGCCTGAGGAGGGGCTTGGTCTCCCAATAACTAAAAAGTGTAGCATGCCTGAGTCTAACTGGGGTTCGCGGTGGTGGAGGAACTGGAGCGGAAAAAAGAGGGATTCTAGTTGTAAGATATCTAATGAAATCGTCGCTGGAATTGAGATCTTATTCAAAGAGAAAGACATCAAATATTTGGAGTTTCTTTTTGTATATTGTATGGATGATGCACCACCCCCACCAAACAAATATCCTACGAAAGGACAAGTGAATCGAACTTTTTCGCGGCAACGGCGCCAAATTTTGAATCGAACTTTTTCGCGTTTAAAAATAAAAAGCTCATCCGCAAGAGAACGGAGCTATTGTAGGCGATAAGTTGACTCGAGTCGAATCACAAGGAAGACTAATAGGAAACTATTTCGGTGTTCGATTTTACGCACATAGAAACAAAAATAAAAACTAAACTAAAATAAACTAAACACACGATCAAATAAAGTTTGAGGTTTTCTAACATCTACGAGTAATAAAATTAAAAGCTTTTAAACCGATCAATAAAAGCGAGGTTCTAGTGTACCGGAATCGTCTCCACGATTGGGGTTTTCAATCCGATCGTTCTAAACGACCCTAGGCACACTAGAACGATAAATTTTGCCTACAAGCATGAACATATTCAATCGCATCACCAAAAGCATGAACATGAAGACTTCAATACAAGCATGAAATATAAACATAAATTAATAACAAGAAAACAGGTAAAAGGATTATACTAAATCTCGCTATTAAAGTTCAACATCAAAGTACAACAAAATCCAAAGCTACACTATAAAAGCAGCAAAGCAAAGTTCAGAAAACTTATAATCTAAGAAAGCAGCAGCAATCGAACGATCTTCAGCAGCGAGAAACGGCCTTGAATGTCGGACGGCGTAGAAACTACGAAACCATGAACTATAAAATCTAATCTTGCTTGAATTGAAATGGTGGCATGAACCAAGGGCCTTCTGTAATATTCTGACCTTTCCCCCTCGTCCCAGCACCTTGAAAATGAAGAAACCACCGGCCTTTATAGAATTTTGAAAATAATCGCTCAAACTTCAGGAGCGTCGACGGTGCATCGATCGACCTGAGCCAGGCTGCACGCGTCGACCAGGCAGTGCGTCGATCGACGGAGCTAGGATCAACGCAACAGAACATTTGCGTCGACGGTGCGTCGGTCGACGCGGGCCAGGCTGCACGCGTCGACCAGGCAGTGCGTCAATCCACAGAGCTAGGATCGACGCAACAAAACATTTGCGTTGACGGTGCGTCGACGGTACGTCAGTCGACGCGAGCCAGACTGCGGCAGCTAGTGTCAGCATGACTCGGACACTGTGTAACCCAGTGTCAGACTGGTATCTAGTGTCAGCACAGCACATTGCTTATCTAATCTTCGTCTTCTCGGGCTATAACACCAAAATAAAACAAAATTAGATTATTTCATATAAAATAAAGTAAAAACACATTAAACACCAAACGAGACGAAAAACATCAAAAGGAAGAAAAACGATAAAAAGATAAACCTAAAAACCCTAAAAGCACACAACATACAGTGCAAAAACACATGAAAATCACATACAAATATGTACAAATCAATTCCCCCACACTTAGCTTTTTGCTTGTCCTCRAGCAAAATCTAATCTAAATGTAGACAAGGAAAAGCTAATTACCCGATGACTTAATTACTAATGCATCCATATGATTCAAGAAGTTAATGCATTAGATCGACTAAACACTCAACTAAAAGGACGACACGATAAYGTTGAGATAAGAGATTTAGACTAGCTTCCGAACACCTAAAAGTAACGAGTTGACCTCCATGTACGTCACCCATCCATGCCTCGGCCAAAGTCTATCCCTGCTCAAACCGCCAAATCGTCACCYGACTAGCCCARTCATCTATACACCTATTTAACAATACAATCTAAGAAATAAAAATAAAAATAAGAACTCAACTTGTACAAGGTTTTCTCTTCTTGTACTTATTTTTTCTTTTTTTTTCCTTTTCTTTTCTTTTCTCTTTTTTTATTATTCTTTTTCTTTCTTTTTTTTTTTATATATTTTCTTTATGAGTACCCATAGAGATATAAGGTACAAAACGAACATAATTTACATCAATCAACAGCGAGAGTTCATTGACTCCAATCTTACGTTGCTAAGTGCAACTGATAATATTCTTCAATAACGCACGTGGAGTTTTAACGTCTCCAAAATAAAAAGAAAAAATTACATAAAATCCTATAGAGGTTAACTGAAAATGGGGCTAGTAGAGAGTATTCGACTCTTTGGAATGAAACAAGAATAGAACAGAAGACAAGACACTTCATAGACTATTTACACTTCATTCCCCACAATTACACTATTGTTCGAACGAAAATCTATATATCCTAACCAAAGCATCTAACCACGTCACTTTGTCAAGGTTCCAATCAATAAGAATACACACAACTCAAATCAACCACAAGCAAGCATATAAAAATTTACTAACCAAACCAAGGACAAACCCCCCCACACTTAAACCATACAATGTCCACATTGTATAAAATGAAAAATTAAGCTAAGTATGGTAAAAGATAAGAGAAGGAGAGATACGTCCCTGAAATTGCGCTTGTGATGATGAGTTGAGAATCCAAGATCATCTAACGGGCTTCAAAGTCGAGGGGAACCTGAAACGAAAAGAAATAAAAATACACACAAAAAAACTAAAGTTAAAAGGCTTGGGTTGCCTCCCAAGAAGCGCTTGATTAAAGTCTTTAGCTTGACGGCGTCCATTCGATGTCATCCCGGGTCTAAGAACAGATGACGATCGTGCCACGCCTTGGTGTTTTCTAAAAGTAAGAATTGGCGATGATAATCACCAAGGCGATCATAAAAAGCACAACCCGAGATACAGAACACTCCAACTAGCTTCGGAGGTCGGAACCGCGAGTAATCGATCACCTCGAATATATCAAAAAATAATGGGCCCACGGGGTGATGCTCGATCAAAGGAAGACTTAGAAAATCTTTCGAGCACTTGAAATGTCTATCAACCAACCCGTGCTCTGTTGTTCCCTTGATCACCGCCTCAACGCCCTCAAAGTCATGAAAAGTCGGATTTGGGCTTAAAAGAGGGCAAACGGGCTCCTTCTCAACTATCTCGTCAAACACCTCCTTCTCATGTTCCTACAAAGAATCAAGTGGCACGATATGAGATTCAATAAATTCACCCGAAGACAACTCTCCCACATAGTTGTTTATATAATCCTCAAAAAGCACGGGAGAGACAATGCTAACTTCCACCTCTTTCTTCTCACCCAAAAATCTCACATCTTCGCACACCTCATTCAAAACATCATCAAAGCTGGGATTGCCATCAACAAAGGTGTAATTTTTCATATCAAAAATGGGCAACTCCTCATTACAAGGTTGGTCTACCTCGTACACCTTGTTATCGAACTACTATAATTGAATATCGAGGCGTTCTATGAGTTCATCCATACGTTCTATGCGTTCATCCATACGTCTAGTCGCTTCCACGATCTCGGCTAAAAGATCTTGAGAAATAGTGATGGAATGATCGCCGCTCGAAATATACGCATTAGATGTGGGTGGAGTGTAAACGTCGTAGCTCGAAGAATGAAAATCTTGAAACGTAGGAGCATACGAGTTCGCGTTCGGATAAGGCGGGGTAAACTGAACATAAGAAACGTCAAGACCCGGATCATAATACCCACGAGACGGTGCATAAGAATCCATGTTTGGATTACAGCAATATGAACGACATGGGCCGGAATAGTCAAAAGCATGGGCCCATTCTCGACCGCTCGGAGCATACGGGTCATAATATGGTGGAGGAACTTGATAATCATAAGTTGGAGCGCAAATGTCATCATATGGCGAACTAACTTGATATTCCGCCATCTTTAATCAACTATCTCAAATCGTCGAAGAATCGGCTACAAGCACAATACTCAACAAACGAGATTAAGCGTACCAGAAAGAACAAAAAGAAACAAAATTAAAAATCAACAACAAACACTACACAAATAAACAAATAAAAGCAAAAACCAAAAATCGTAGCCTTTAGCCTTCCTCGGCAACGGCGCCAAATTTTGAATCGAACTTTTTCGCGTTTAAAAATGAAAAGCTCATCCGCAAGAGAACGGAGCTATTGTAGGCGATAAGTTGACTCGAGTCGAATCACAAGGAAGACTAATCGGACACTATTTCGGTGTTCGATTTTACGCACATAGAAACAAAAATAAAAACTAAACTAAAATAAACTAAACACACGATCAAATAAAGTTTGAGGTTTTCTAACATCTACGAGCAATAAAATTAAAAGCTTTTAAACCGATCAATAAAAGCGAGGGTTCTAGTGTACCGGAATCGTCTCCACGATTGGGGTTTTCAATCCCGATCGTTCTAAACGACCCTAGGCACACTAGAACGATAAATTTTGCCTACAAGCATGAACATATTCAATCGCATCACCAAAAGCATGAACATGAAGACTTCAATACAAGCATGAAATATAAACATAAATTAATAACAAGAAAACAGGTAAAAGGATTATACTAAATCTCGCTATTAAAGTTCAACATCAAAGTACAACAAAATCCAAAGCTACACTATAAAAGCAGCAAAGCAAAGTTCAGAAAACTTATAATCTAAGAAAGCAGTAGCAATCGAATGATCTTCAGCGGCGAGAAACGGCCTTGAACATCAAACGGCGTAGAAACTACGAAACTATGAACTATAAAATCTAATCTTGCTTGAATTGAAATGGTGGCATGAACCGAGGGTCTTCTGTAATATTCTAACCTTTCCCCCTCGTCCCAGCACCTTGAAAATGAAGAAACCACCGGCCTTTATAGAATTTTGAAAATAATCGCTCAAACTTCCAGAGCGTCGACGGTGCGTCGATCGACCTGAGCCAGGCTGCACGCGTCGACCAGGCAGTGCGTCGATCGACGGAGCTAGGATCAACGCAACAGAACATTTGCATCGATGGTGCGTCGGTCGACACGGGCCAGGCTGCACGCATCGACCAGGCAGTGCGTTGATCCACAGAGCTAGGATCGACGCAACAGAATATTTGCGTCGACGGTGCGTCAACGGTACATCAGTCGATGCGAGCCAGGCTGCGGCAGCTAGTGTCAGCATGACTCGGACACTGGGTAACCCAGTGTCAAACTGGTACCTAGTGTCAGCACAGCACATTGCTTATCCAATCTTCGTCTTCTCCAGCTATAACACCAAAATAAAACAAAATTAGATTATTTCATATGAAATAAAGCAAAAACACATTAAACACCAAACGAGATGAAAAACATCAAAAGGAAGAAAAACGATAAAAAGATAAACCTAAACTCCCTAAAAGCACACAACATACAATGCAAAAACACATGAAAATCACATACAAATATGTACAAATCAACCAGCATCTAATTTGGTTCAACCAGACGATCAGTTGTTGGTTTGGCAGCAAAATCAATTGGTTGAGAGGATTCGTAATCGAGAAGAGATTGCACACTTGACTGTGCAGGTCAATAACAGGGTGCGCAGTTAGATGATCATTCTAAAATATTGAAAAATTCGGAGGTAATGGTGGGTCAAATAGCGGCCTCTATGGCAAAAACGACGAACGAGAAAGGGAATTTCCCAATCCAAACAGAGCAGGCCTTAGCTGTTCATGTGCTCCGTAATGGGTAGAAAATTTATAATGATGTAGCCAAGCAAAGGGAGGAACAAGAAGAGGCGCCCATAATTCCAACTCCGGTTCCACAGAAAGAAAGCGCAACCTTGTCGGTGGATCAGATCCATAAATCACCAAATCCCTATATCCCAGGATCCATTAAGGGATAATTTCAAACTATGCCCCTACTCTTATGCCAACCGATGAGTCTTCGAAGTCACAACCTGCTCAGAGAACGCCCCCGATTTTCGATGAAGTTCCATTTCCAAGTCGCCTACGTCTGGCTAAAGAGAATAAAAAGTTATATTGGCTAAAATTAAAAAAATATTTGTATTCTTTTATTTTCTATTTTTCAGTTAGAAAAATTTAAATATTATAGTAATTTTCTATTTTCTTTAATTAAATTTTAACATAAAAATGTATATTTATATAAAAAAAATTAAAACTGCCTGGCCCGCGGGCCGCCCATTGACCTACGGGCCGTCTGGCTCCCAATTCAAATTTTTTTCCTAGTAGTGAACCATCATTTCATTTGACTCGGGGTTACCACACCCCTTTCTATTATAAGATATTCTTTTGATATCGGATTCTAGGTCTTGAAGTAGCCACTTTAGTTAGAAAAGGTTGTTCGAGACAATGCTTCTATACTTGGTATTCATCACGATTCTGAGTTTGGCCAGCCATCGATGAGTGACGCCTAGCAAGAAACGCCGAGCTACCGAGCTAAACTGAACCATCGGCCAATCGCCGACGATTGACACTGAGCAGCGATGCCGAGTAGTTAACGGCCGAGTTGAAATGCACCATCATCGAACTACCGATGAGCGATGCCGAGTAGGAAACGCCGAGCTGCTGAGATGAGCCCATTGTTCAACTCTTTGACAACATGAAAAAACCAAAAGCTCTGCCTTCTCTATCTATCCAAGGGGTGGAAGGGCAGAAGCCTTTGGTGTCCCTTCTAGTGAAGAATTGGGGCCTCGTAACTCCAAATCCCCGGATTTGTTACAGTCCCTCCTGTAATACTCCAACATCTTATGGTATCTAAAATAAAACCCTTATGTATTTGCAGAAATAAGTGCACATACGTCAAAACTAGACTTATTTTCAAATTTGCATTCATCGAAAGGGCCTTTACTTTGCTCCTCCTTATAATGAGTTATATGGTTCCAAGATCTAGCACAATTAACAATGATCATATCTTCTATTCCCACGACCTTCATGTAATGTGAATCCATCTCGAACACTTCTTTACCTAGTTGTGCCACTGCTAAGTAACGATGCTTATTCCCCAACTAAGATTGAATTGTTATTGTCGTGCATACGCTCTCTCCTTCGTATGAAAGACACTAAAAAAAACTCGATGGTTAGTTCCATAAACGTTTCCCAAATTTCGTTCAAGAATACGACCATCCCCATATATTGAATAAATGTTCAACCTCGTTAAAAAGTCTAAAATCTCGTAAGCAACTAAGATCTTTAAATCAAGTGGGTACTATTCTTCACATATTATTATCAAAGTCTGCTTCAATTGCTCTCTAAGACCCAATACTTCTATCTCTACCAAAATCTCCGTTCCTGATTGTACGGTTGGCGGTGGAGTCTCCACCTTTTAATTTTTCCAAAAACTCCTTTTATCTTTTCGAAAAGGATGACCACAATCAAGAAACTTTTGATGATTAACAAACCAAAAATTTTTTCCCCTGCACTTGAGAGTAAATAAATCTAAACGTTCCATGCAATAGGGACATGCCGTTCTCCCAGCCGTGCTCCAACCAGACAACATGGAGTAGGCGGGGAAATCGCTAATGGTCCACATGAGGGCTTCCCACAATTGGAAATTCTATTTTTAGAGATATCATATGAGGGTGCACCGACAGTCCACAGCTGATTCAAATCAGCGATTATAGGTTGTAGAAACACATCAAGCTTATCCTTAGGGTTATTGGGTCCTGGAAAAAGAACAATTAAAAACATGTATTGCTCTTTCATACACATCCATGGAGGTAAGTTGTATAGTGTGACTATCACCAGCCACGAGGAATATTACGCCCCAAAACTACCCAAAGGTTGGAAAACATCTGTGCAAAGGCCCAATCTTACATTTTAACTTTCGACGGTGAACTTCGGATGAGTTTGGTTGAAATGTTTCCAGGACTCTAAATCTGACGGATGATGCATCACACAATCGTCAACCTGTTCACCATGCCACCTCATGTCCTTTGAAATTACTGCAGATACGTATAACCTTTGTAGACGAGGAGTTAATGAAAAATAATACATCTTCTTATACACAATGCTACTTTTCTGTCATTTTGCTTTTCCCTGCTTAGCGGGTTTTAACCGAGGATGGTTGAAAAACTTGCAACTGGTTAAATCAGAATCGTCTCTCCAATAGATCATACAATTGTTCTTTAATTAAATCAAGTACTTGATCATAGAAATTGTGGGACATGCGATTATTTGCCTTCAGGTTCATGAGACGGGCAACTAGAGACAACTAAGATTGTTTCTCATATCCGAATACAAAGGTTAATTTCCAACACTTAACATATCATAGAACTTTTGGGCCTCAGGATTAAGCGGTTCTTCAACATTAGGGCTTAATACAAAGTTTGGACCGGCTGCATCGTTAACCATATTGATGTAAGATTTTGAGGGTTCTTCAAAAGCAGCGTAAGATGATCCTCCAACATGAACCTCAGGGTCAACATGATGCGTACAATCAAGATTTGTTTCACCATGGAATGTTCATATGTAGTAATCTGGTACGAATCTATTTTTAACGAGATGAAGTTTGATCTCGTTTGCATCGTGGTAACTGAAATTCCTACATTTAGTATGACTACAAGGACACTTCAATTTCTCCCCGTCCTTCATTGCTCCATGGGTGAGTGCAAATTATATGAAACTCTCCACCCCTTCCACGAACACGTTTGATAGATAATCGTCCACCCTCCATTTGTACATTCAACTATGATCAGGACTCATACTATAATTTCTTAATAATGATTAATAATATAAATGATCAAATTATGGATAATAGAGTGCTATGGGGGTGCCTATAGAAAATGATTGAAATTTTTGTAAGGGCCATATCCCATTCGAGAATGTGATGTTCAGTAACAAAATTATCTTACCATGCATTTTGAGAACCTAAAAATTCCGGCAGCACCTCTCCTTAGTTCTCTAAGTACACATATATTGTAGTATGTTTAAGCTAAGAGTAGCCTTATCAAATATAATACGAAAAACAAGGAGATCAGCAATAAAATGAGTAAAAGCAATGAGCAGGAAAAAGTGCTTGACTTTTATTCCTTAAATTCGGGTCGGATCGACCTTGGCCGGATCCTTTTACAGAGTTGTTCTCTTAATACAATATTTCTCTCTCTAAACCCTCCATATGTTTCTCCCTCTAAATATTGGGACCCCTCACTCTCTCATGGAGAGGCTATTTGTAGTTTTCCTTCCAAACCCTAATCGGACACCTGTCACCACCTTAGCGGCCACCAACTTACTTGGTAAAAAAGTTAACCAAAAACCAAACCCTAATTAGACACATGGCATTATCCCATTGGCCATTAGTCCTTTTATGAGTCAGGATAGTTAACCTTGATTACATCCTTTCCACCGCCTTCAAGCCTGTCTCATTTTGCCTCGACGTCGAGCCGACTCTTCCTTGTGGTAGATCAGTCTTGGTCGAAACATTTTATCCTCTGGGTTTTCCCCCAGTTAGAGATGAGGGGTGAACAGATTTGGTCTTTCCAATCATTAGGTAGATCTAGATGACCCCTGCATGACTTGTTTGGTCTGCCCGATAAGCCTCTCGGGCCGGCTCATGTCCTGGTCGGCCGGATATGGTGTACCGTGCTCGATAGGTTGACCGATGCTCACCTGGACAGATGATCGGCACTGGGTGTGCCTTGTCAGCCAGGCAGGGAATGCTCTGCTCGGCAGGTGAGGGTGTTGCGTGTGCCTGGTCGGCTGGGTGTTGTCAGCCTTGGTTAGCTGGTCGGTCGGGTGCGAAGCACGGCTGGTCGGTTGGTCGGCCGGGTGCTGTGCGCTTGGCCTGTTGGTTGGGCACTTTTGCTTTTGGTCGGATGAGTGTCGCGAGCCCTGGTCGGCTGGTTGGCCGGGAGCGGTGTGCACCTGGTTAGCTGGTCGGCTAGGTGCGGCGCGCGCTTGGCCAGCTGGTCGGGTGCTGTGCGTGCCTGGTCATCTGGTCGGGGGGTGCTGCGCACGCTTAGATAGCTGGTCAGATGCTGTGCGTGCCTAGTTGGGCGAACGAGGTGCACGCCTGGTCAGTTGGGCCAGGTGTTGCGCGTGTTTGTCCGACTGGTCAGGTGAAACGCATACCTAGTCTGCCGAGTGTGGTGCGCCCTTGTCGGCTACTCGTTCGGGTGCAGCGCATGCCTGGTTGTCCAGTTACTGCGCGAGCTTGTCTGGCTGGGTGTGGCATGCCTAGGTTGGCTGGTCGGCCGGGTGCGACGCGTGACTGTTAGGCTTGTAGGTTGGGTGCTGCGCGGGCATGGCCGACTGTTCGGGTATTGTGTGCTCTTAGTCTGACGGGTGCAGCGATCTAGGTGATAGGCACAATGATTTAGATGATATGTAAGACAATCTAGATGATAGGCACGACAACCTTGGTGATAGAAATGGTTGCCTAGGTGTTTGACTAGTCAACGTGTAGTAGCCCGACATTCTAAGGTGATCCGAGTATGCTTTTTGTGTATCGAGTGATCACGTATCCAAATCGGGTATTCTCTTACCTGTCCTCAACTCAAACTTTGCTACGTGTTATCTTTATTCTTTATATAGTCATCTGGGACAGGTCGACTATCAATAAGCCCCTTAGTGCGAAGTCATCTATTCCTTAGGCGGGTTCAGACCAACCAATTTTTCTAGGGTGCGTCGACCTTGAAAGCTGAGTTCATAATGTTGGGGTCTCATCCTGCCCATCATGGTGTGGTTGGCGTCGTCCTTGTGGTCGTCGACGTGTTTTCTATGTGTTTCCTGGGTTGTACGTCGTATGAAGTGTCAGCTCGCACGTTGTAAGATATGATACAAGCTTTTGTCTTCTTCCTTTTATTGGGATGCGGACCTTTGTATTCTTCCCTTTATTGGAGTGTGGGCCTATCTTCTTTCTCTTATAAATAGGAGATGAATGCCCTCTTACTCATTCTCCCTTCATTTTCTCCTTGCCTTTGAGATTTTCTTAAGAGTTGAAGTCCTTGACCTTTCTTCTACTGCTCGACCTTGTCATTTGTACGAGCCCCAACTCGGGTTTTTGCAAGCTTTCCTCTTGTTTCATTCTTAAAGGTAAAGAACTTTGATTTTTTATCCCTTTCTTATTTAAATGTCTTATAGTTTGGGGTATTCCCCAGATGATTTCGGTGAGGTGGGCTACGAGGGTGATGGGAGTCACTGTGGTGCTCGCCCGGGACCAGTGGGTTATGATTCATAGTTGGTGTGAACGAGTACAAAATCTTTGGAATAGGCACACTATTTGGAACTAGTCGGCCTTTCAATTCTGAGAGGTTCGATGGCAGGGATCACTTTGGTTCAAATGCCCAGTTCGGACCTGGGGGACAGTTTTGTGCGGCTTGAGAATTTAGGCCAAGGGTAGAGCTTGGCTCGAGTAGAACATATGGCTAGGCCGGCTCTCTAGGTCTTTCCCGTCAGCATGGTGTGGATTGGCTTAGGGATTTGAGCCCGGACTGGACAGGGATTCTGGCAGGCGACGTGGGTCCTTTTGAGGGTGAGTCTCCTTATTTGGTTCGACGTAAGCCAGGAGGGTCCACGGCTGACGCGCATAGGTCATCCGAACCGGTGCCTTAAAAAGGAGAGAAACACTCCAAGACCGCAAAAAACAAATCTTGCCCAACGATGGCTCGACCCAACGAGTTTACTTCTCCTCGTCATTGGAAAAGGCCAGCCCCATTGGAATGGGAGAATTTGGAGTTGGAAACTGCCGTGCAGAGCAGCTCCATAACCGAGAAGCATATGGAGGAGTATTGCGATAAATACCTTGTGCCTGGCAATGCGCACTTGTTTCTGCCTTACCAGGCCGAGCAGATACATCGTGTGCCTCCCTCATTCACAGCTCTATTCCGCGATAGCTTCAAGTTTTGGATTTCATTTTGCTCTCTCCTTACATCATGTATTTACTAAGGACAAGGGGTATTCCACTTTCTCAGATCCACCCTCTATCATAGGCTCGCATCTTAGGTGTTGTGATCATATTCAGCGAGAATGGTTGGCCAATTCCCACCTTTGATAACCTCAATTGGTTATATCAGTGGAAGCCGTCGGAAGGTCCCAGGTCAGGCTGGTTCTACACCTCGGTTCGGGATGGTGTGTTCAAAAGTTTGTTGTCGAACATATTGTAGACTCTCCACATGTGGAAACCATATTGGTTTTATGTGGGCAGTGACTGGAAAATAAGTAGACCCGACGGGCGTGTATGCGGTTCGCTACTTGCGCTTATTACTGATCTTGGTCGGTATATATCCTCATCTTTCATCATTCTCTTCTATTATAATCCCTCATTATTTCCTTTTGATTAACGTTTGCCCAAAGGTTTTTGAGCCTAGCGTCGAGTTCGTGGAGTAATTGCACACCATTTTGTGTTCGGACCCCGAATCGCGACAATGAGGAGAGGTTTTTGAACCTGTAAAGTGTTACAGAGCCGGTTTATGAGTTCTTCCCCATGATGCGGTTCTTGGACGAGTTCTTCTTGGTATGATTATCAATGTTGGTTGGGTGTTGGGTCGGCTCGACACCTTTTTCTTTGAGATCAGCTTGTCGAGCCTTCTTTTGGCGTCGACCTGGCAAAGTCGGTTTTTTGATTTTGATGTCCTTTCCCTTTACAATATTTACCCTTTTTTCTATCAAACCGAAGAGATGGATGTGATGGAGGAGGCTTGGAAGTATATAGCTAGTCCGAAAGCTAAGAAGTTGACCAGGGGGAGGGGGTGCTGGAAAATGGAGGAGGCCGACCCCTTCTGGTGGCGTGTCGCCCCCTTCTGAAGCTGAACCTGTCGCACCCCCTACTTCCAGTAGGGGGGGTCTCGTGGGTGTCCTCTCGACATCAACCTCGACCCCGACCCCAAATTTGGTTTTATGAGCTCTCGTTCTCATCCCCCGGCTATCAAGCCGGTCTACCCGACGGCGTACGTGCCGTACCATGGCGGGGGGTCATCACATGTCTTAGTTTTCAATGATATCTGATCTTGGGCACCTGACCTGTATAATTAGGTCTCCGATCTCCCTTTTGTGGAGAAGTTCGGCTTTGTTGAGACTGACCTATGCCGAGCTATGGGTTTCATGATGCTGCTCCATCAAGATTTCTCGAAACTCCAACACGCTCATGCTCAACTACAGAATGATCATCAAGCTCTTCAAAAGAGTCATGCCGCCTGTAGTGAGTTTGTCCTTGATCGGTACCAGTGGATGGCGACGGCCAAGAAATTTGATCAGCTCTTAGCCAAGGCTAAGCGTTCGACTGATCTTATGATTGGCGAGCTGAAGCCCTCCAGAAGCACGCCGAGCTCATGAGGAGTCATGCCGAGCAGGTCGAAGCTGCTTATGAAAGAGGGAAGATAGAGGGGGTTTCCCAATACAAGGCTGAGACTATGGATTCGATGATCAGCACCTCCTATCTTTCCACCATGTAGTAGGTCAACAATATGCTTTCAAGTGGTTCCTCTCTTCCAGAGCTTGCTAGGCATATCGCCAAGAGGAAGGCCGAGCTTGGTATGGGCGGCTCAGATGACGACATAGATGGTCCGGATGGGGAGGCCGATGAAAAGAATGGTGAGGGGGTTTGGCCGGCGGTGATTAGATGCTTGTCTATTTTTCTGGTCGGCCTGTCACTTTTGGGCGGCCTGACTTGTTGTATTGATTTAGCTTGTTTCTTAATGGTTGGTTTTCATGTAACACTACTGCAGAAAATGGCATTTACGACGTTTTTTTTATGGCTTTTAACGGCGGTTTTTGAACCGCCGTTGAAAGTTCAGATTTTTGACGGCGGTTCCTAAACCGCCTTGGAAAGTGCATTATTCATGGCAGTTGTAAAGAACCGACGTTGTTTATTATAAATTAAAAAAAACGCGATTGAGTTCTGTCAATTGACTCGCACGTATTTGTCACGATTTTTGTATATTTTGAGTCATGTTTGAGTCTTTTTACCATCTTCTTAGGTTAAGAATAAGCTATTTTGCATGTTTTTACATTCTTTTGCCTTTTGCTTAACTTTTCAACTTTCCATCCAATAACTGGTCATTTTGGACCATTTTTCTTGTTTTTCTCTTACAACTGAGTCACTTGGCATAACCGAGAGATGAAGACAAAGGATTCAACGCTCAAAACAGCCAAAAAAACACTGGTCCAATCGGATGCCTTGAATCTCCGATCGGAATGACTAGTGAAGCGCACACCGGCCAGACGAACTGATGCACCGGTCGAACCCATGGGCAGACACTTCCGTCCGATCAGACAAGACCTTTATTCGATCGAACAAGAACTTTACACATGCGGATTTCTGGAAATTTTCAGTTACAAAATGGCTAAAGCTCGTTTAAAAATAGCATAAGCGTCTAGGGTTGAAAATATTCATTCTTGGAGACCTTTTGGAGGCCGGAACTATGTTAGAGAACCACCAAACACCCAAAGGTAAAGAGATTTGACACATCTCTCATACCTCTAGCATAAGTCGTACAACGCCGTATCAAGGTTCGATTTACAGCAACCAATTTTTGTCGCTAGGATTCTGGGTTTGTGACAAACATCGGGATTCTATGTATTCATCGGAGTGCACTCGTTCGTCATCATCACTCATTGAAAATAATTCAACGACTAGTAATCTCTAAACTCGTCTTTGTTATGATGTTTTTGAAAGTGGTTTGGTTTGATGTTTATTATGAACAATTGATGGGATGTTAGATAATGTTATGTTAGTGGATTATTAAGGTTTTTGGTGATTTGGATTCACACCATTGCGCTTTTGGATTATTTTTATTGGATGAACTATCACTCTTGGATTGAGAATGAAGTTATGAAATGTTTAGTTACATTTGTTGAAGCATCAAGTATTTAAATCTTGTTTGGTATTTGAAATGATTTCATATGCTACATTTGATAGAATTGTTAGTTGTTAGCAGTATTTGATTGATAGTCGTAATCATTGTTTACAATCGTTAGAATAATGTCTAGTAGTTTGCATTTGAATATAATAGTCGCTTTTCTTGTAACTGGTCGAGAGGTTGACACCCTCGAGACAAGAAGTATTCGTTTTTGTTAAATTTATTGAAATCGAAACATTTCCAAACCCCATGTGTTTGTGTGTTTTTAGTAAAATTTTTGATATTAGTATAATAAACATCGTTAAAATCCGATTCTCATTCCTCGAGAGATCGACCTGAGTTAACTCACTAGTCTACAAGTAACCCCGTTCTCTTGCGGGTGAACTTAAATCCTTTTCAAACGTAGGCAAGTACTGGTTAACCGGTAATTAATTTTGAAAGGAACACAAAAGTTCGGCTCAAAATTCGGCGCCGTTGCCGGGGAATGGCAAAGGTGTTAATGATTGTGTTTGTTCTTCGTGATCTTTATTCGTGTTTTTATTGGTTTTGCTTGTGTTTCGTGTTCATTTGTGATTTTTCTCTTTTTTCATTTTTGTTATTATCTACTGGTGCGTTTAATCTTGTGCGTTAAGTATTGTGATTGCAAGGTACCTTGACGACCAAGATTCAACAAGCCATTTTGAAAAAATAAAAAAGAAAAAAAAAGAAGAGAGAAAGAAAGAATGTCTAGCCCTTACTCTTATTTTGATCTTCGACCGACCACTCAATGGAGTCAAGTGATGCGAGACTACGATCCGGATGAGTTCTACTATGAGCAACTCCCGGTATTTTATGGGCTCCCGAGTGAGGATCCATTCAATTTCATTCAAGAGTACGACGCCATAACAAGAACCCTCCCTCTCTTAAGCCTTACGAGGGATGAAGTGAAGGTGCGACTCTTCTTCTACACGTTGAAGGGTCAGGCAAGAAAATCATTTATACATTCAGAGCCTGATTCCTCGGGAGTGTGGGAAGATGTACACGATTGGTTCATGGAGACGTTCTGCTCATCTGAATGGATACCACCTCCAAATTCTTACAACGTGAGCCTGAATGATCAACATGCCTCACCCAACCACTACAATTTGAGTTTTGAACCTTCATACGCTCCCTCCGCCTCACCTTCATATTACACGGGATATGACTCGTATGCTCCATGCGAATTTAATTCTTCCTATCCGAGCTATGACTCTGATGTCCCTCCGGACTCGATTCCGTACTATCCGAGCCATAAAGAATATACACTAGACGATCAATTTTTGGCACGGAAGCAAGACCTAGAAGCTGAGACCAATCATCATTGGGGCGAACTTGCGCAATCGAATCGGATTTTGGCGCAATCGACTGAGAAACTCATGAACAATATGGAGACGATGTTGGGTCAAATGATGGCTTCTTTGGAAGAGAGGGAAAGCCAACAAACCTACAATCATTCCAATTCTCCACTCGACAATGATTCTTACTCAGTTATCCATGTTAAGGAGGAGGAGCTTACCTTTGAAGAGCTGTCGATTCTTGATGTGGTGGAGCCCATCTTGGATGTTGGTGGTTCAAGATTGAATGCTTGTTTAGGAGATGTGTGTGAGGAGATGGAGATTGAGGATTTGGGTGGGATCGCCTCTTTTGTGATTGAATATGAGATTTTGGGTGATAGTATAGGGGCGTTGCCGACGGAGATTCCGAGTGAGGATGTTGGCGACTCGGATTTACTTGATCTTTGTGGAGATGTTGTAGTTGTGTTACCGGAATTGGAGGAGGTTGTGTTTGTTGAACCGCATTGCGTTCTACCTGATGCTTTGACCGATTTTAACATTGAGGTTGTAGAAGAAGTAATCGAGAAGGAGTTTGGGATGGTCGATGATCGCTCCTTTTGTTCGACCAACTTCCTAGCCATTCCGGTGACTGAGAATTGTTCCACACTTTGGCTGACCTTCGATCTCTTCTCATTGATCGACCACTCATTTTTCCGACCCCCAAAGCCGGTTGGACTTTTTATCATCATGGAAAATGCTCATCGTGCCTACCTTGGTGGTTTTCATCGCCCGTTTTTGCTCTTGGAGAACACTAAGGCTTGGCACGATCGTCATTTATTTCTGGATCCCGGATAACATCACCTTTGTAAGTCGTCGAGCAAAAGACGTTAAAAATTGCTCTTCTTGGGAGGTAACCCAAGGTATCGTTTTTTTAGCTTAATTCAATAAATAAATAAATAAATAAATAAATTTTTGTACATATTTTTGTTCTTGATTAACTTGAGTTGGATAGGTGTGGTAATGGTTTGTTGAGTTGTGCAGGAAAAGTGTGGAAAATGATGCTTTTCCAGGACATCCGATCGGACGAGAGGAATTGACCGGTCGGACAAAGCACACTGGATTGCTGACCAACCGGATGAGAGAAGATGACCGATCGGACGAAACACACTGGACTGTTTTCCGACCGGAGTGGTGCAGTGACCGGTCGGATGGAGGCAGAAGACTTAATTGAAACCATCGCTCCATTTGTAGAGTTCCATCTTTCCCTCTGGACGGCATGGAAACTTAGGCGGGCCCGAGCCCCAGTATTGTATCACTTTCTATCCCAACTCTCGTTTTCATTTTTAGTGATTTTGCTATGTGCTTTGTGCTTGAGTGTTTGTTAAACTATTCGACTAACTATTCGCATGACAATTTATTCGACGTTTTCCTTTTTCCTTGTATTGACATGTATAATAGCAATGCGGACATTGCTTACTTTTGTTTGTGGGGGGGGATAGTCGTATTATGCATGCATAGTTGTTTCGGTCGAATGGTTCTATTTGATTCTTTCTTTGTGGCGACGTACGAATTAACCAATTGTTTTA
>BMAC01000400.1:0-22604 GCA_014905375.1 Phtheirospermum japonicum | reverse complement strand
GTATAATGCATGCGTAGTCATTTCGATCGAATGGTTTTGTTTGATTCTTTCTTTGTGACGACGTACGAATCAACCAATTGTTTTATGTTGACGTATGTTGAAATTATTTTCATGCTATTTGTGTTTGTACTGGCTTGTCTGTCGGAATCATGTATTGTGTGATCTTTCGTTAGAGTCTTTTGAACTTGTTTAGTGCAAAAATTTTAAAACCTACTTATATATATTTATTTAAAACAACACTTAGTCGTTAGCAATTTTGCGAATCTCTTAAAACTCGATCACCTCGTTTTTAAAAGTTTGAATAAAACCCTTGTAAGAAGCCTTGTGTGTTTATCAACATTCCATGCTCTGATTCGATAAGTGTTTTGAGAAGTCTCTAAAGTTGCATGTGTACATTTGGTGTTGGAAACAATAACTGGTCATTTTGGACCATTTTTCTTGTTTTTCTCTTACAGCCGAGTCACTTGGCATAACCGAGAGATGAAGACAAAGGATTCAACGCTCAAAACAGCCAAAAGAACACTGGTCTGATCGGATGCCTTGAATCTCCAATCGGAATGACTAGTGAAGAGCACACCGGCCGGACGAACTGACGCACCGATCAAACCCACGGGTAGACACTTCCGTCCGATTGGACAAGACCTCTGTCCGATCGGACAAGAACTCTGTCCGATCGGACAAGAATGTTACGCATGTGGATTTATGGAAATTTTCAGTTATAAAATGGCTAAACCTCGTTTAAAAGTAGCAGAAGCAACTAGGGTTGAAAATATTCAGTCTTGGAGACCTTTTGGAGGCCGGAACTAGTTTAGAGAACCACCAAACACCCAAAGGTAGAGAGATTTGACACATCTCTCATACCTCTAGCATAAGCCGTACAACGTCGTATCAAGGTTCGATTTGTAGCAACCAATTTCCATCACTAGGATTCTGGGTTTGTGACAAACCTCAGGATTCTACGTATTCATCGGAGTGCACTCGTTCATCATCATCACTCGTTGAAAATAGTTCAACGACTAGTAATCTCTAAACTCATCTTTGTTATGATGTTTTTGAAAGTGGTTTGGTTTGATATTGAATATGAACAATTGATGGGATGTTAGATAATGTTATGTTAGTGGATTATTAAGGTTTTTGGTGATTTGGATTCACACCATTGCGCTTTTGGATTATTTTTATTGGATGAACTATCGCTTTTGGATTGAGAATGAAGTTATGAAATGTTTAGTTACATTTGTTGAAGCATCTAGTATTTAAATCTTGTTTGGTATTTGAAATGATTTCATATGATGCATGTGATAGAATTGTTAGTTGTTAGCAGTATTTGATTGATGGTCGTAATCGTTGTTTACAATCGTTAGAATAATGTCTAGTAGTTTGTATTTGAATTACAATAGTCGCTTTTCTTGTAACTTGTCGAGAGGTTGACACCCTCGAGACAAGAAGTATTCATTTTTGTTAAAGTTATTGAAATCGAAACATTCCCAAACCCCATGTGTTCGTGTGTTTTTAGTAAAACTTGTGATATTAGTATAATAGATATCGTTAAAATCCGATTCCCATTCCTCGAGAGATCGACCCGAGTTAACTCACTAGTCTACAAGTGACCCCGTTCTCTTGCGGGCGAACTTAAATCCTTTTCAAACGTAGGCAAGTACTGGTTAACCGATAATTGAATTTTGAAAGGAACACAAAAGTTCGGCTCAGCAATGTCCAGGCGAGTCGAGCAAGTTCCGGTGTTAAGCCCAGGCGAGTTCCGGCGTTAAGTCTAGGTGAGTCCAGCAGATTCCGGCGTTAAGTCTAGACGAGTTCCGGCAATGTCCAGCTGGTTCCGGCGAATTCTAATGGTTTGCGACCTCCGGCATCTTCCTCGTCCAGCAGGTTCTGGTGACGTCCAGCATCCTCTCGTCTTGCCCGGTTTGAAAACTACAGGTTCCGGCGACGTCCAGTGGCTCTTCGCAATCTCCGGTTTCTTCTTCATCCAGAAGGTTCCGGCGACATCCATGCCCCTTCGTGAGCTCCGAAGACGTCCAATGGCAGCTGGCAATCTCCGGCCGGCGACGTCCAATGGTAGCAGGTTTCGACATTAATGTCCAAGATGAAGATGAAGATCATGCATGAAGGATATGATGAAGATGAAGGGGGCAAGAAGGTGGTACACGGATTGATGACATGGCGCTTCTAGATCGTCGGATGAGACACGGATCGACGGCCCAAGATTTTTGCTTGATAAGGACGAGGATCGGTGACATGGCAACTTCCTATTCTACGGCGGTTCTAATGAAACCGCCGTAAAATGTCATCTTATTCACGGCAGTTCTAATAGAACCAACGTTAAATCTACCGAACTAATTAATGTACGAACTAATTAATGGCGGTTTTTAAAGAACCGCCGTGAATACTTGTTAATTCACGGCGCTTTCTTAAAAACTGTCGTTAATTAGTTCAGTTTTAACAACGGTTTTCATAAAACTACCGTAAAATGTATGATTCTACGGTGGCTTTATGAAAACTGCCGAAAAAAAGTATTTAACGACGGTTTTCCTAGAACCGCCGTGGATGAGGCGCCTTTGTATCTACTTTCTGTAGTAGTGTAATGAACTTGTTATCTATGTTATAATCTGGTCAGCTTCTTTTGCTTGACCTGTTTTCCCTTATGGCATTCAATCATTTTAACCTTGGAAATCTTTATTGTTGGTGTTTCCAGCTCGGCCATATGTTATTTTTGTCAACCTTATGTTAAGTTGTGGTCGACTATATTGGGTTGGCTAATCCCGAAATCAGGCCTTTTGGGTGGATTATGGCCTTAAGATTTTTCTCGATCTTTTTAACTTGTTTATTTAAGTTGACCATTTGTTAGGTCGGCTTCATTTGATTTTTGGCCGCTCGGACATATATCATTCCTGTCCAACCTTACATTGCGTGGTGGTCGGCTTCGTTGGGTTGGCCAATCCTGAATTTGGGCCTTTAGGATGGCTCTTAGCCTTAGATGTTTTTTTCGATATTGTTAATATATTTATTGGGCCGACCATGTGTTAAGTCGACCTCATTGTACTTAGGTTTCAGGTTTCTCTTTGCTATTTGTCTTGAAAGTTCCTTAATTTTTTTTAATGTGGAACATTTTGAAAGTCTTGAGTTGACTTATAATATTTGGAAATTATTCCTTGGGTGTGCACCTGAAATGCAGTGTCGTTCTGATGAGCTCGACCTTGCCAGTGAGGTCAGCCTTTGGTGGTCCACCTATGTGGTCGACTCAACACCTTTTTTTAATGTTGACCTAAAGAGGTCGCCTTTGACATATGAACTATTCGGTCGGCCTAGTTTGGTTGATCTGTTGATATGGGTGTGGAATGCCCGTGTTTTGTTTGAAACTATATGCTCAAGCAAAAATGAAAATTTATTGATAATATTTTTTGAGGTACACTGCGTTCCATGGGTGCGGCAACTTTTTACCGTTGGGTTGTTCTAACTTGTAGGCACCATGTAAAAGGGTCTCAACTATTCAAAACAATCCTTCCCACTTTGGTTTTAGTGCCCCTCGGTTCATCCTTAGGATGCATTTGAGGACTAAGTCACCGACCTTGAAGCTTCTCTCTCTTACTTTGAAGTTATAATATTGCTCGCTTCTTTGTTTGTAGATTACGTTCTTCATCTCGACCTCTATCATCTTTTATTTTAGGAGGTCGAGTTCAACTCAACATGCCATGTTATTCTTTTCATCTTCGAAGTGTTCTATCCAATAGGATAGGGTGCTGAGCTCAAGCGGTATGACTGCTTCTGATCCAAAGTCTATGGAGAAAGGGGTCTCATCGGTGGATGAGCTATGGGTCGTCCTATTTGAGGATCTTGTTCACTCCCTCCACCCATCCATTTTATTGGGGGTGGTATGGTGTTGCAAAGTGATTCTTGATGTTCAGCTCTCCACAAAATGCTTTGAACCTCTTACTATCGAATTATCTCCCATTGTTTGATACTGTTGAAAGTGGGATGCCAAACCTGCATATGGTCGACTTCCAAATGAAGTTTATTATCTTCTGGTCGGTGATCGAGGCTAGGGGTTTGGCTTTGGCCCATTTCATGAAGTAATCGACTACGACCACTGTGTATTTGACTCCTCCTTTGCCTTTTGGTAGCGGGCCAATCAAGTTGATCCCCCATTTGATGAAAGGGCACAGAGAGTATATTGAGTTCAGAGGCTTGACTTGGGAGTTAATATGCAACGCAAATATTTGGCATTTCTCGCATTTTTTGACTTTCGACATTGCGTTTTTCTTTAAGGTCGACCAGTAGTATCCTTGACGAATAATCTTGTGAACCAATGTTTATCCTCTTGCATGGTTCCCGCAAATGCCCTTGTGAAATTCCTTAAGTGCGTGTTTGACATCTTGTTCATTTAGACATCTGAATAAAGGAATCGAGTATCCTCTCTTGTAGAGCAGTCCATCTAAAATGGTGAATCTGGCTGACTTAGTTCGTATCGATTGGGCCTCAGCTCTGTCTTTGGGTAGTATCCCTTATCTAAGATATTGTAGGAATGGCTTCAGCCGACATCTCTTCTCGGCTTGATTTTCTTCAATTTGGCCGGCTTGACTTCCTAAGTAAGCTGCGGCGGTGTCAAGTGCTGTCGTGGAATGATGGCTAATTGTTACTGTGTTCAGCTCCTCAATACCTAAGCTCGACGAGAGCTTGGAAAGATAATCGGTTGGGATGTTATCATTTCACGGCACATGGATTATCTCAATCTCAAATCGGTGATCCGTGCTTTGGTGAGCTCTAGGTATATTGCCAATCAGGATCTTTGGCCTCATATTCCCCACTGGTCTAGTTCATGACAAGTTGGGAGTCACTGTGAATTTTTAAGTTTCTGATTCCCATGGAGGATGCTATTTCGAGACCAGCTAGGAGGGCTTCATATTTGGATTCGTTATTGGTCAATGAGAACTTAAAACGGACGTCTTAGCAGAATGGGACCTTTTCAGGGCTGATTAGTACTATTCTGACACCTGTTTGGCCAGTGGTCGATGACCAATCGATATACAAGTGCCAATTTTCGGCCTCAGCCGGAATTGACTCAATAGCCGATGTAAATTTGGCTAAAAAGTTAGCAAGGGCTAGTTCTTTTTTCTCTATCCGCAACTCATAAGTTATATCTAAATTCTCTTAGATCGACAACCCATTTGATCATTCTCCCGGATGTGTCTGGTCGGTGCCTAATTTGCTTCAAAGGAAAAATAGTCAATACTACTATTCGATGCTCCAAGAAATATGGGCGTAGCTTCCACGAGGAAATGACTAGAACATAGGCCAATTTTTCCATGGACAAGTGCCTTATCTCGGCATCATACATAGCATGGCTCGTGTAGTAAATTAGACGTTGTCCGAGTTCATCAGATCGCACGAGTGCCGAGCTGACCACCACCACCGAAATCGCCAAGTAGAGATACAAATTCTCCTCTTTAGTTGGTTTTTGCAGGGTCGACACATTTTCCATGCACCTCTTTAGCTCCTTGAAAGTAATTTGGCATTCTGGTGTCCGTTTGAAGTTCTTATTTTTTTAATTGCTTCAAAAAATGGTTTACACTTTTGCGTTGACCCAGATATGAAGCGATTCAGGGTGACCATTTTGCTGGTAAGGCTCTGCACTTGTTTCATACTTTGGGGAGGTTCTAATTTAGTTATTGCACGAATTTTGTCAGGGTTGGCTTCGACGCCTCTTTGGCTCACTATATAACCTAAGAATTTTCTGGATCCGACTCTGAAGGAACATTATTTCGGGTTTACATCATACGGTAAATGCGTAAAATGGAGAACATTTTATTAAGTCCTCAATGTGATTAGATGAGTAAAATGATTTGACAAGCATATAGTCTACATGAACTTCCATAGTTTTCCCAATCATACTAACAAACATCTTGTTCACGGGTCACTAGTAGGTAGACCCAGTGTTCTTCAAGCTAAACGGCATCATGGTGTAGCAATAGAGGCCTCTTGCTAAGTATAATGACATATGATCTTGGTCGTCCAGGTGCATCAGGATCCAATTATAGCCACATTAGGTATCTATGAAACTCATCAGTTCATGCCCGGTGGTGGCATCGACCATGTAGTCGATGTGGGGAAGTGGATAGCTGTCCTTGGGGCATGCTTTGTTAAGGTCCGAGAAATCAATGCATAGTCACCATTGTCCAGTCTGTTTCTTGACGAGCACAGGGTTAGATACCCAGACCGGATATCTGACATCTCGGATGAACTTTTTATCTAACAGCTTCACTACATCCAATTCCAATGCCTCGCTAGGTCTTAGCAGAGCTTCCTCCTCTTATGGATAACTGACCTGACATTCTTATCAATGTTGAGCAAGTGGCAAGCTTGTTCAGGATCAATCCCGTGCATGTCAGCATGCGTCCAAGTAAAGACATTATGGTTTGCTTTCAAGAAGCTAATAAGCTGGGATCGGGTGGGCTCTTGGATATCGTGGCCAACCCAAAGGTGCTTACTTGGGTCGATCTCGTCGACTGAGACCCAATCCAAGTCTTCAACTGGCTCAGCATGTGTAGCCTTTCTCTTCAAATTCATCTTCCGAGGATCCAACTCGTCTTCACTCGTTCTTATTCCTTTTTTGGCTTGGGGTTCTCTTTCCCTTCCAGAATCCTCAACCGGGGATATTCGGCATGGTCGAAGAGAACCTCGATCTTTATCAAGGTCAACCCTTTTCTGTTCGGCTTCGACAATGGCGTCTTGATCGGTGCAGTTTATTTGTCTTTTGTGTAGGCTTTTTCTAGGTTCATCCCGGCCTCCACCAGCTCGGCTTCTGTGTTTGACCCTTTCTCCGGATTTGATTCTTTTTTGCTCGGCTCAAAGGTCAGGTGTTTGGCCTAAAAAACAAGAATTGGTTCATCTGCGTCTTTGGTGTGTTCCTTATTGTTTGCGGGTTCAGGTTGGTCCATCTCTTCAAAGACTATGTCCTTCAAAATTTGATTGCTAGGCTCATCACCTCTCGGCTCCTCAACCAACTAATACCTTCTCAAAAGTTCGACCATATTTTTTTGTGTTAGTCTAATCGACCAATTACATTCTCGAGCAGCCACTTGATCACCTCAGTGTTCGCACTCTTCGAGGGCACCTGGGAACTTAGCTGAATAATGATAGACTGACATTGCTCCTTTGAGGTCATGTAGGGCTGGTCTACCGATGAGAGCATTGTAATCATTTGGAATGTAAGTCACTTTGAGAGTTGTGAGAATCATTCTCTTTTCTTCTTTTGTTCCGAACTCGATGACAACTTTACTCGAAATAGGGATTGCACATAGTTTCCGCTTATCCCTATGATTCGATCGTCACATGGTTTGATGTACTCTCTGGGTACCCTCATTATTCATAAGATTGGTAGGTAAACCAATCTTGCGTATATGCCGAGATTCACAAGGGCTCGATGTGTTTGGACCCCAAGAATAGGTAGCGACCGAGACCACCTCAATGGAGCTTTGTCCAGTGTCATGGAGAACATGTGACATCAGTACGTGTCTGACGTATTAAGCATGTCCATGTAATTTTGATAGTGGATAAATTTGAATAAGTGTCACTGTTTCCTTTGGAGAGTGCAATGGGAGGAAGTTCTAATTTGATAGACAGTGATTCTAAAAGGAGCTGGACAGATAAAGGGGACTCATCATCAAAGGCCGAGCTGATCATGGTCGACCGCAAGATTGGCAAGGTGTTTTGGATTAGAGGAGAATTTTACTTACCCTCCAGCTCGGCTATTTGTTGCTTCAGATATTGCAACTTAGCTGAGAGATCATTTGTTTTTTGTTGTGTGGGTACGCTTATGATAGTATATCTTCTGCTATTAACCGACCTTGTGAGGAGGTCCTCTGGAGCCTTGCCGACTGGATTTCCAATTGGAGGTCGATCGAGCCTGCTCTTTTGCATTCAGCTCGGCCTCCTCATCCAACTTTCTTTTTCTATTTTTCCTCGCTGCATCTCGAGCTGGGTCCAATTTTGAATGCCCTTCCAAGAGGTTGGCATTCTTATGGTTGCCGACCACGCCTTCTGGTGTCAGGATTGATCTTTCGGCTTTCTTCATCATTTCCTCAAATTCCTTAGCAAAGGCAGGGTGCTGCATGAATGATCATACATGATTCGGGTTGAGCTTATTTAGACCCGATTCGATAGTCTTTTCTTGGTGTTGTTTTCCAGGGTTTCTCCTTGAACTTTCTGAAGGGTTCATGGTGATGAACAGGTTCAAGAATCCCTTCCTCTCTTTATTTTAACAAGCTTTAATCATGATGAGGTTTGATGACCATCTCCTCACGAAAAAATAAAAGTCGAACACATAAAAATAGGAAACAAAATCAGACAAGCTGATTGAGTGAGTGGAACTGCAGATCTCAAGGAACCTTCCTTTAGCGCCATTTTGTTTAAGCTGAGAGTAGCCAAAGCAAATATAATACGAAAAACAAGGAGATCGGCTATAAAACAAGTGAAAGCAATGAGCAGGAAAAAGTGCTTGACTTTTATTCCTTAAATTCGGGTCAGATCAGACTTGGCCAGGTCCTTTTATAGAGTTGTTCTCTTAATACAAGATTTCTCTCTCTAAAACTCTTTATATGTTTCTCTCTCTAAAGATTGGGATCCCTCTCTTTATTGGAGAGGTTATTTATTGTTTTCCTTCCTAACCCTAATCGGATACCTTTCACCACCTTAATGGTCTCCGACTTACTTGGTGTAAAAAGCTAACCAAAATGCTAACCCTAATTGGACACATGTCATCATTCCATTAGCCATTAGTCCTTTTGAGTCAGGATAGTAAACCTTGTTACGTCTTTTTCGCCGCCTTCAAGCCGCTCTCATTTTGTCTCGATGTCGAGCCGACTCTTCCTTGTAGTCGATCAGCCTTGGTTGAAACATTTTATACTCCGAGACTTCCCCCAATTAGATATGAGGGATGGACCGATTCGGCCTTTCTTCCGAGCATTAGGTAGATCTGGACGACCCAGGCATGACTCTATTTGTCGGGCTGATAAACCTCTCGGTTGGCTAGCCCATGTCCTGGTCGGTCAGATGTGGCGTACCGTACTCGACAGGTTGGCTAATGCACACCTGGTCAGCCGGTCGTCGCAAGGTGTTCCTGGTTGGCTAGGCAGGCCATGCCCTGCTCGGTAGGTCGGGGTGCTGCGTGTGCCTGGTCGGACGGGTGAAGCACGTGCCTGGTCAGCTGGTCGGCCGGGTGCAGCGCATTCCTGGTTGGCTGGTTAACCGGATGCTACGCGGGCTTGGTTGACTGGTCGGGCATTGCGCGGGCCTAGTAGGCCAGGCATGGTGATCTAGGTGATAGGCACGGATCTAGATGATAATGTTTACTTGATTATTTTACGAGGGATAACTCTCAATATACATCGTAAAATCGCATCTTCTTTAGCCAAGAGCCACAAACGATGTTTGGTCAACAAATATTACCCCACCGTTTCTACTTCTGAAAATCATAACTAATGAAAACCTCCATGCCTTGGAGAGCAATCAGACCAAAAATCATAAAATATACCCAAATGGAATGCAATCATGAAATAACATGGTATTAATTAAATATTTGAATACTTGCAATGAATTTTCGTACCTTGAGGATATCGACGAATGTTCAACGAGGAGGAATGAAAACTATTAAATCTTTATTTTTTAAAAAACCTTTTGATTTTTTTTAAACAAGTCGAGTCTACAGAACCAATCAAAACATTGGCTCTGATACCACCACTGTAATGCCCCGATTTCACTAAATCGAAATAGGTTTACATTTCTTTTTTTAGAATAATTGAAGAAATCTTGGCGTTACAATAAATGTCGAATTTTCATGATAATAATAATAAGAAGAAATATATTTTCAAAACGTTTAAAATTATGCAGCGGAAAATAATAATATAAATGACTAAAATGCTATCAATTAAAACTGATAGTTAAAGCAGTATTTGTTTCAAGTACGACTTTTATTTAAAACATAAAACAAAAAAAATTAGAACATAAAACTGACATCAAGAGTTTTTATTCCCTTCCTCGTTTCCCATTCAGTCGATATCTTCGTTTGTACCTGAAAAAAATATCGTTTATTTGGGATGAGCTCAACGTGCTCAATAGTTTCACCGACATATCTCACGTAAATCATAAAACTCAAAAATAGCACATTGAACCATATAATTCATAGAATAACAATTTAGAAAAATATAGACATTGACTGCATCTAGAAACGCGATTGGTTCTAATTCATGTATTTTAGAAGGACGTCGACTTTGACTGCGCAGCTAGAACGCGATGACAACTTTTGCGGCCACCAGTTCTAATTCATGGATGGTTTAGAAATTACTTTGACTCCAGCTAAAACGCGATGACAACTTTTATGGTCATCGATTTTAATTCGTGGATATCATGTTGGGCTGAACCCATTGGCTATATAAGTCGGTTTTATAAATAAGTCATACTCGAGAATACATGGCACACATAGCACAAAAATTGAGAAATAGAATTTAGCACAAGATAGGTCGGTGGTCCCTACCTCATAAAAAGTCGTGGAAAAGTCGAGTTAATGCACGTGATTGAATCCTATGTCCCGATTTTCTCGTCACCTAATCAATTTAAGAAATATACTTAATTCTTAATATATATATATATATATATATATATATATATATATATATATATAAATTCATAATAATATTAAAATAATATTAAAATAAATAATAAAGGACTGAGTTGAAATTTAATAAGTTTTATTAAGGTTGGGTCGAGGTTTTCAAAAGTTGGAGAGTCGAATTAGGAGTTTTGGGTGATTTGTAGGCTAAGTTGGGTTTTGGATAAATATGGGGGCTAATTGAAAAGATGGAAAAAGGGCTGGGGTCAAATCGAGTTTTTCTAGAAAGGGCTGGGTAAAAAAGCCAAATCCCAACCCCTTCAGTCCCCGTTTCTCCTTTTTCTTCTCCAACACCAGAAATCGGCGAATCCCCTTTCCCTTCGCCGGTCGTCGGTGGTGGAGGCACAGCGGAAATGGTGGAGCTCCGACCGGGCTAATCCTACTCCTTCCTAAATTTCAGAAATCGGATGGCCAATCTCCCTCTCCTTTGATTGCGGACTGGACCATAATGGGCGGGGCTCGATGAAACGGGCGGCGGCGTTCGCAGGTGGAGTCGACTCGACTGGTTTCTCGTGGGGCCGCTGGGTGGTGATTTGAATCGGAGGGTGCTAAGTGGTATGGTCGTGGTTGGATGCTGTCATGGCTGGGTTTTTGATTACGGGTCCTCGATCGGGTCACGGCAGTTTGGGGGTCTTGGTTTTTCGAGCCGGTTCTTGTGGGTTGGTGTCGGGTTCCGTTCAGGCGGCTGAGGAGTGGTGGTTAGGGTTGATGTGGCCGTGGTAGCTGTTTGAGTTAGGACAGGGGTCCAATTTGGGGTTGTGGTGTGGGTTTGGGATTTGTGTTGGGTTCGTGCCTGGGTTAGGGTTTGATGACATTGGCAGAGGTGATGGTTGAATTTTTGGATAGTAGAAAATTGGTTGGGACGAATTCTTGAAAACTTTAGGAAAAATAAAAATTGAGATTTACCTATTTTCTCAAGTTGTGTATGCAAAAGTTGTGAAAATTTTGAAGATGAGGTTTCCTCTATATATACTTAAGGACAAATCATATTCCTAGAAGGATTAGGATTGATAAAATAATAAATAATTAAATAATAAAATATTAATAAGTTATAATAGTTTTAAAAGTTTAGATATATAATTTATTTGACAAACGAACTATCAATCCGTTTAAAATAGAGTTCTTAGACTATTTAAAACTAAAATATAAAATCATTTATGGTGACGAACTTGGGACTAAAATTATATTTTAATGCACGGCGATAAATAGAAATATAAAAATATGCAATTAACGCTCGGGTGTTACACCTCAGGATCGTACGCTCACGGTTTACGATCCTAACACTGCGTCCGAGTCACTCTTGAAAAGCACAAAGGACAAGATCCTAGCAAGTAATCCCTCTCATGAGTTCTCTCTTGACAAGCCGGGATCCTCTATCCCGCTCCAGATTATGTCCAAATTACGGTGGTCTGATTTTGACGACTCTGAAGCCAGTTTAGCTTCTTTTGAAGGTGAGCTCTCTCACCTTGATCAAGTTGATAGGAGGAGTCGCCCCCTTTCCCCTCCCTCTTCTATTTAATGCATTGACTCTTCTGGGACATTCGAGGGATTGGTAATTCGGCCTCTCGGTTAGTCCTTAAAGAATTCTTCCGAGTTCACCGCCCTGACTTCCTTGCTATTGAAAATCCTATGGTTTCTTTCGATAGCACTCGCGCTTCATTCTGTTACTGCCTTAACCTCACCCTTACGCTGAGAACTTTTGTAGCAACGGTATCCCTTATATCTGGATCTTCAAGAGGTCCGATGTTACTTCTGCTTCTATTATCTTCTCCTTGAATCAGGTCATCCTCATCCGGGCCACTTTCGGGAACCTCAATTTCCACCTCGGCTTCGTCCATGCTCACAACACGACTCTAGAGTGACGTGCCCTTTGGAGGGACATCTTGAGAGCTCCCCCGCCTAATGATCGTTGGGGACTTTAATGCCATTTTGGGTGCCCACGAGCGTTGTGGGGGAAACCCCCCCGATACCTCCTCTTGCTTGGATTTTTGTAGTGTCTTGTATGCATGAGGTTTCTTGCTGTTCACCACTTCCAGTGGCTTTTTCACTAGAGTTAGACGCTGCCACTCGGAGTTCTGCTTTGCTCGCCTGGATCACGTGATTTTCTCTGCTGACTTGTCCCTCGAGTGTGGGCGGATTTCTGGCCTTCTTCTTCCCCGAAATCGTTTGGACCACTACCCCGTTCACATTGATTGTTCTAGAGATTCTCTCGCTGCCTCGGGCCCCCGGATCTTCCATTTCCAGAACTTTTGGACTTCGCAGCCTAACTTCTGCCTCCTTGTCACCTCTGCTTAGACTCTCCCCCACCAGATTTCCAATCTTATCCTCTCCCTCATGGCTAACTTGCATTTTCTTCGTGGAGCTCTCCATGATTGGAATGCTCAGACGATTGGTAATGTTTATCGTCAAGTGGAGTCTTCACTTGCCGAGCTCATGAACTTAAAATCTCGTTGTCTGGACATGGGATACTCTGAAACTGACATCGATGCTGAGATTGCTCTGCAAGTCCACACTTCTTTCCTTCTCAACACCCAGGCTAGTGTTCTTCGCTAGAAGAGCTGAGCTAAGTGGCTCACGGATGGGATTGTAATACGACCTTTTTCCATCGAAGCATTAAGACCTGGGTCACAAAGTCCACCATCGGCTCTCTCTTGATCGATGGGGTGATCAGCCACTCCCCTGAGGCAATTCTGGGAAATATCATTTCCTTCTTCTCTGATCTTTTTTCCGCCAATCATCCTTCCCGGACCCTTCTTGGATTAACAAGTTTCTGCACCCTGTTGTTGATACTCATTCTCAATACTTTCTCTCTACTACTCCGAGCAATGAGGAGATTCGGGATGTAGCATTTTCTCTCGGCCCTAGTAGTGCCCCTGGCCCGGATGGCTTTAATGGCCATTTCATTCAGGAGTGCTGGGACATTGTAAGACCTGATGTATCTCGGATGTAGCTTTTAGAATTATGGTAGGGTTTCATCTAGCAACTCGATTTTCTGGGTTTTTGCCTACAACCCAGTTGTTTTTTTCTTTGTTCTAAGCGAAAAATTCATCCTCCAGCTTCTTTTATCTTTTTACCCGGGCTGACGTCTGATTTTTGACCGGGAAACCTTCCTCCAATAAGGCCTAGAGGAAGAAGTTTTTCTTTGTCTGCTGCTCGGGTGACTGGGGCTTCTCCTCCGTGGCCATTGATACACTCCCAACTCAGTCCCAACTATCCAGAGGGGAATGGCCTCCGTACTTGGAAAAGACCATCTTGACCTTAAATCAAAACGTCTTCCATCTGACCAGGCTCCTTACGCCCAAGATCCTGGGCTTCTTTAATTCTCATAGAGATAACGGCCCCTTGACTCCTGAGATCGGTATACCCACAGAGCTAACAAGCTCTCCCATTTTGTTATATATATATTTTTCATACTTAGAAATTCGCAAGAGTTCTTCTCTTCTTCCCCCTCCTTTTTTCCCCTATTTTTTATTTATCATGTTGTTTAATTCTCTTTCATTCACAATGATGAAGAATAAGATGGTTGCGCTCCTCAAAGGAAGCGCTCCAAGCGCCGAGCAGAACCCCTCCGGGGAGCCCGAATCGATGTCATCGTGAGGCCGACGGTGACTTCCCCTCCAGAGCAGGCAACCAGGCTGGAAGGGGCTACCAGAACAAAGTCAGCCAGGAATGGTGGTCAATCAGGAGGTCGACCTGACCACTCACTCTGACTCTGAGGAAGAGCAAGCGCAGCTTGCTCGAAAGCGGGCTCGTTCTGGCAAGGGGGCTATCTCGACAGGGTCCAAGATAGTTGCCCCAAATTAGAGCTTCTTCAATAGCTCTGTTATGGAATGCTCGGGTAACACGGCAACCCAGTACATCAAAGGGATATGCCCTTCTGTTGACCGCCGATTTCTGGAGAAGTGGATGGACCACGAGCTGATGGAGTCCTTCTGCCAAGACGAGGCCAAGGTTGGTATTCCAGATTCTTCTAACTTTTCCTTTATTTCAGTCGGCACCTTATTCATCCCCTGACTCTCTCTCTCACCCGCCCCCCCCCTCCCCCTCTCTATTTTTTTTTAGGCTGCAATCAAGAGGGCTATCCTGGTCGCGCGGGCTCAGGGTTCTTTGATGAATGCCAATTTGGCAAGAGAACATGCAGCTCTAAAAGAGAGGGAGAAGGGTTGGTCACTCGTCTTAAAGAGAGGAACGCCAAGCTGAAAACAGCTTAGTTCTATTTGAAGGCGGCCTAAGTTGCACTGCAATAATCTGAGGAGCTGGTGCAAAAAGCTCGAGCGGAGGCGGTCATCCAAATGAAGCTGGGCAAAGAAAACGCCCGATAATCTTTAGCTGCTGGCAAAGCTAAGGGGTGAGAGGAGTTACTCAACTCCGAAGAAGGACAGAGACTAATCCAATAACCCTGGAGATGACCCGTCGAGCCCTCCTTGGCTCTATGGATTTGTATGGCATCTTTCTCTTAGAATCTCAGGTCTACTATCACTTCGGTCTGGATGCCCAAGAAAAGTGGTCAGCCGCGAACCCTTCTACCCCCTTTGATTGTCTCACTCCTTTGTCCTACAAGCTTTACTTATGTTAGGTAGGACGATCAAGTTCATCCGCTTGGGGCTCTCGAGTTCGCTGCTCATATTCGCCAAGCCTTCCTGAGCTCCTCTCCCCTCCCCCCTGAACGGTCGCTGGCCCTGGCCTTACCAGCGACCGTGTCTTCTCCTACGTTCGCCAATTTGGGCAAGCTCTAGAGCACCGCCGAGTTTGAGCGAGATCTCGAGAAGTCGGCAGGGTGACAGAGTCTTTCTAGGGAGAGATGACCACTGAAGATTAAGAGCCTTAAGGTGCTGATTTTGCTCAGGATTTTGTTTTTTGATTTATGCTCGGTTTTACTGAAATAATGTTTTTGTCTTATGTTTATTTTGTTCATTCTGTATTTTTTAGGGTTTCTGGAAATTAAGGAAACCCTAGTACTCTGTACCTTTTTGCTTATCTATAAAATCCATTTCTTCTATGCATATTTGTCATTATGGCCTCTTCATCTTTGATCGAAGAAGTAGAAATTCTGAAAAAGAAAAACCTTTTTTTTTCAACAAAAGTTTTCAACTCTCCGAGAAAAATGCCCAACTTCGTGAGAAGTTCTCTCAATTATGCAAGCTTTTGGAGAGTAAAAAGTAGAAGAAGCATCATTAGAAATGCGAATGGGCGGAGCTTCCCCAACTCAACCGTCAACTCCAGGAAGAAAGAGCTGATCTGCTTGGGTCGTTATGTCGGTTGACCACCGCCGGAGAGGCTCATTCTGCAACTGAGCGAGCGGACAAGTACCGTCAATGCCTTCACGAGACTGAACGTGAGCTGTGGTGTATTCGCCAGGTTTTAGCTTTTGATAGGAGTATTTCTTCATCTCATCCATGATGTCCTTTAATTTAGTGCATTTTTGTGTTCTGCAATTTTCTGCAAGCTTTTCTTTTCCCATGTAGTTGTAATCAAATCTGCTGAGTTAACAAAATTTGTTGTGTTTTCGAATATATTCTTGGATGCTCTTGTAATACGCATTTCTCTTGACCAAACCAGGCTCAAATACTCATCCGAGATCTCAGGAGTGCTTAGGACCCGAGTGTTTGAGCATCAATCTATCTGGCAACAACGTAGATAAGTCCACCTCAATAAGAAATCTCGCAAAATATCATGGCTCGTAAGGTGAAATGTGTTTGAGTATAAGCATCAAAGACCGTCACATCCTCATTCCATATTTTTTTCAAATCTTCAATAAGAGGTTCCAGGTACACATCTATGTTATTCCCTGTTTGTTTAGGTCCGGATGTCAACAGAGATATCATGATGTACTTGCGCTTCATGCATAGCCAAGGAGGAAGATTATAAATTGATAACAGAACTGGCCAAGTACTATGACGACTGCTCATGTTTCCATGTGGGTTCATTCCATCCGTGCACAGTCCAAGATGAAGATTTCTCTTCTCACAACCAAATTTGGGAAACTTACTATAAATGTTTCTCCATTGTGGAGAATCGGCTGGATGTTTTAGTTTTCCATCATTCTTCCTTCCTTCAGCATGCCACTGCAAATTCTTCACTTCCTTTGCATTTGAAAACAACCGTTTGAGTCTGGGAATAATCGGAAGATAATACAACACCTTGGCCAGAGGTCCTTTTTTATTTACAAGCACACCGTCATCATTGTCTGTTCTTTTATAGCGCGATTCCCCGCATTTTGGGCACTCCCGCAAATCCTTTAATTCATTCCGATACAATATACAATCATTTGGACATGCATGTATCCTCTAGATTTCTCGACCAAACGGGCACAACATATTCTTTGCCTCGTAGGTTGAAGTGGGAAGCTCGTTATCATCAAGAAACGCATCTTTTAGAAGCTCTAGTAACCCCGTGAAAGTCGTATCACTCCATCCACTCTTTGCCTTTTGGTTATGTAGATTAAGCATGAAAGATAACTTTGTAAATTTGGTACATTTAGGGTACAATGGTTTTCCAGCATCAATGGATAATCTTTCAGACGCAGCAACATTATTGATATCACCTCCTATATCATGCAACATTTCATCTAATCGATCACTGTCTACATCCTCTTCGTTCTCTGTATTACTATCACTAGTATCTTACGTGGACGGAGCTGTCGAGTGAGCTGTATTATCAGTCGGAGATAATGTTTCACCATGCCATATCCATCATGAGTAACCTTCTTTAAAACCATGGTGTATCAAATGGCTCTTCACTTGGTCTGTACTCCGAAATTGTCTCAGATTTTTACAATCAACACAAGGACACACAATGGTTTCCTAATCAGACTTAGTTTTATTCTCTACAGCAAATTTCAAAAAACTTTCAACCCCTTGAATATATTCAAGTGTATTACGTCTACCATATATCCAACTTTGATCCATTATGCACCACTACACAATTAAATTAAAAATATAATAAAAAAACTAACAAAGAAATAAAAATTAATTTACCAGAAAACTCCATATATATGCATGTAACTTTGTTCATAATTTTTTTTCTTATTAATTAATGTTTTTCTTTTATTATTCTGTTTTCTTGACCTAATATATATAGTGTTAACTAGGTTCATATTATATTATAATTAACATTGGGATAACAATTTCAACTTATTATAATTATTATTTTTATTATTATGTTAAGCAAACCAAAGTCGACAATCGAAAGACAACAGTGGCTCCAACATTCACCATTCATCCATTGTTTGAACTTATTTTTTAAGTATTATTTGCATCATCATAGCCTGCATTGTTCAGCAGGTCCCATTGACAATAAGATTCAGATATGGCCATGGAGGAGTGAATTTTGTAAACATGCATAGTGAAATGCCTTAGGATGTACTAGTTTAGTTGAATACTATATTTCTGTGCATCAGTAAAGTGAAATCAAATGATAATTACATTACTATGTTATTAGGCCACATTTGTTTACTTGATGTTTTATTAGGCGATTCACTTGCAAAATAAAAGAGAACAATGTATGAGCTACCTGAACTTCTTTGTAATTTTTATTCCTTACAGTTCAAAACAAACCTACCTTTTATTTATTCCTTACTATTAATTAGCACACAGTAATTGATTAAAAAATTGCACACAGTAATTGAAAATAATGGTTTTTACTCCAATTAGCAAAAATCTAAAATGTTACAAATGCCAAATAAAAATGCAGGGAAAGAAAATCAAGCGTCGTCCCTGCTAGAGCACGACCCACATCATTATCATCAAATTATGCACCAAGCTTGGTGATGATAACAAATCGGAGCTTGGAGATGGAGAGCACCACCTCACCCCCAATGAGCATTTATACTGCTCAAAATGTGGGTGAGTGCTTCTAACTGGCCGGCTACATTCCGCATGTCTGCGGAACGTTCTTCCTGCATTTGCTTCATCAGCGCGACAATTTGTTTTTCCTGAGTTTCCAATAGCTGGGAAGCGGACCCGAAATTGTGTTGCCAGCCATTATTTGTGATGGAGATTAGATTTTTATTTAGACAAAAAGGTGCAATTTAGTTTTGAAGATTAATATTTTCCATAAAAACAGGGGGCATTTATACAAGTTCAGTGCACCTCTTTGAATTCTCAATGCCTATTCAATTTCTCAATGCATCGATGCCTTTTCAATTTCCAGTGTGTGAATGTTTTGCACGTAATTATTGTCTTTTTCTCGTATTTTTAATTAGGTTTTTATTGTGGTTTTAATGGTTTTTATGTCGGTTATTTAGGTTTTTTTTAAGTTGTTTTTCTAATCTTTTTGATTTTCTTATTTCTTGCTAATTTTGTATTTAATTGGGTTAAATGGTTTCAATTAATTTGAGGATTGGTGAAATTCTTGGGTTTTTATGTTCAAAATACTATTTTTATAGGTAAATACATTAAGGGCCAAAGTTCAAGGCCAAGCCAAGCCAAGGCGTGCAAAAATCGGTGCCAAAGAAAGGCTCCAAAATGCCAAACTCTCTGGAATACTATCCAAAGCATGCCAAAATTCGCGCCAGAATAGCCACACTGGGTAGCGCTGCCAACACTGGGTTACCCAGTGTCCGAGCAGCGCCCGCAATCGCCCATGCACGCTCGCGGCCTCTCGCCACGTCGCGCGCGCCAACCCTCGCCAGGCCTCACCCTAGCTCGCCAACCCTCGCGCCAAGCTTTCGCCCAGCGCCCAGCTCAGGCCCCAGCGCCCACGCCTAGGCCCCAGCCTGCCGATCACCTGCGCCCAGCAGCGCCCAGGCTAGGCCATGGCCAAGCTACATTGAGCCATGGTCGAGCCATCTCGAGCCAAAAAGTGCCAAAAAGCTAGCCAAGGGTCTAGGAAGGTGCCTCCGGGTCAAACTTGGTCAAACCCAGGAATTTTAAGCCTCCAAGGCTATTTTGGCCCATTTAAACCCAATTAAATGTAATATAAATAGGATACTTATTTCATGTTGAAGGACACCTCTCATTTTCTCCCAATCCAAGCTTGGGTTTGGGATTAAAAATCCTCTCTAGTTTTTAAGATCTATTTTCTCTCTCTTAGATTTTAGATTCAATTTGAAGTTTTGATGCAATTTCTTTTTCTAGATTTAGATTTAATTTCAAGCACCTCCTTGGGTTTGTAAGCCTAAGAAGAATCCAAATAATCCTTTGGATTGTTACTTTTGATGCAATTTAATTCAAGCTTGCTACTCTTTCCTTTAATTCAAGTAAGTTTCCTTTCAATTTCATGTTTTATGCTTTAATTCCATTCTTGTTCTTCATGTTTCATGCATTTTCTTCATTTTATGCTTTTTGCCTTAGCACCTTGAATTCATGATAAAACATATGAATTGGCTATGGAATCTAGATGAGTGACACATCTAGATCATAGATCGGCTCTTGGATCGTCTTGAATTTGAGTTTTTACATATGCTTTATTTTGAATTAAATTTTTGTGCTTTGTTTCATGCTTAATCTTAGATCTAGTCTTCATTACTTGTTATTTTTATGCAAGTTTACTAAAATTGAAAGTATGAATGGATCTCTACAACAGCCCGTTGCTGGATTTCTGGGACTCAACCTCGCCTCCGGCGTCAACCCTGGGACCCTCCTGGACTACAACCCGCCTGACGTCTCCCGTTTGCCTGCTGCTACACCGCCGCCACCCACACCCCTGTCGGTCCCCCTAAAGGCGTCGGGCCTTCCGAATCCTAGCACCCTCCCTCCTCAACGCTCCCTGTCGGCGGGTTCCTTTTGGGCAAATCGTCGATTGTCCTCCTCCCTCTCCGGCACATGCGACGGCGTCGCCACCTGCGGCGAGGATTCCGGCCCCTTCTCCTCCGCTCAGCCCTCTCTCCAGTTTTCGGCACAGCTTGGGCACACCGGGATGATCCCCGTCCTTTTCCCATGGTCAATTCCCAGTTCCAAAACCCCCGTCACGTCCCCTTCAAGCCGTCCCTTTCCTTTCGTCAACCCCAACATTTTCCCCCCTGCTGCGCCGACTTGCAATCCCACGTGGTCAAACCTATTATTTTCAACTTTTGAATTCTGTGGCCCTTATTTTGCCTCACCAACCTCCGGGTCTTTTAAACTATTTGGGCCAGATTTTCCAGCCCAACATTTCCCTTGGGCCCATCCATCCCTTACCCACACCCCTCAATCCCACCCATGTCTGCCTTTTCCAACCCCTTCTCTTATCAAGCCCAATCTCCCCCTAACTCCCCCAATTTCGGCCCAAGCCCAGCAAGACCCCAGGCCCCACACCTTTTCCCTTTGTCCCTTGCCTAACAACGGGCGACCCACTTATCTGGTGCAACCCATATTGCCCCTTCCCTTACGAGCCACCAAAATCATAGTCAAGAAATGCTAACGAGCATCCAAAAGAAAGTCATTTGAAGACTTTTTTAATTTTTTTTTGGTCGTGTAGGGGATTCGGCCCCCCAGACTTTTTCCTTTTTTTTTTTTTTTTTTTTTTTTTTTTACTTTTGGTCGTGTAGGGAACTCGGCCACCCCGTATCATTTTCTCCTTTTTTTAATATATATTTCGCACTTTATTAAAAAAAAAAAGTAATGGAAATAGACGGGAAAGTTTAAAACTTTATGAAAAATAACAAGTAATGAAGACTAGATCTAAGATTAAGCATGAAACAAAGCACAAAAATTTAATTCAAAATAAAGCATATGTAAAACTCAAATTCAAGACGATCCAAGAGCCGATCTATGATCTAGATGTGTCACTCATCTAGATTCCATAGCCAATTCATATGTTTTATCATGAATTCAAGGTGCTAAGGCAAAAAGCATAAAATGAAGAAAATGCATGAAACATGAAGAACAAGAATGGAATTAAAGCATAAAACATGAAATTGAAAGGAAACTTACTTGAATTAAAGGAAAGAGTAGCAAGCTTGAATTAAATTGCATCAAAAGTAACAATCCAAAGGATTATTTGGGATTCTTCTTAGGCTTACAAACCCAAGGAGGTGCTTGAAATTAAATCTAAATCTAGAAAAAGAAATTGCATCAAAACTTCAAATTGAATCTAAAATCTAAGAGAGAGAAAATAGATCTTAAAAAATAGAGAGGATTTTTAATCCCAAACCCAAGCTTGGATTGGGAGAAAATGAGAGGTGTCCTTCAACATGAAATAAGTATCCTATTTATATTACATTTAATTGGGTTTAAATGGGCCAAAATAGCCTGGAGGCTTAAAATTCCTGGGTTTGACCAAGTTTGACCCGGAGGCACCTTCCTAGACCCTTGGCTAGCTTTTTGGCACTTTTTGGCTCGAGATGGCTCGACCATGGCTCAATGTAGCTTGGCCATGGCCCAGCCTGGGCGCTGCTGGGCGCAGGTGATCGGCAGGCTGGGGCCTAGGCGTGGGCGCTGGGGCCTGAGCTGGGCGCTGGGCGAAAGCTTGGCGCGAGGGTTGGCGAGCTAGGGTGAGGCCTGGCGAGGGTTGGCGCGCGCGACGTGGCGAGAGGCCGCCGAGCGTGCATGGGCGATTGCGGGCGCTGCTCGGACACTGGGTAACCCAGTGTTGGCAGCGCTAACCCAGTGTGGCTATTCTGGCGCGAATTTTGGCATGCTTTGGATAGTATTCCAGGAGAGTTTGGCATTTTGAAGCCTCTCTTTGGCACCGATTTTGGCACGCCTTGGCTTGGCTTGGCTTTGAACTTTGGCCCTTAATGCCTTTACCTATAAAAAATAGGATTTTGAACATAAAAACCCAAGAATTTCACCAATCCTCAAATTAATTGAAACCATTTAACCTAATTAAACATAAAATTAGCAAGAAATAAGAAAATCAACAAGATTAGAAAAACAACTTAAAAAAACCTAAATAACCGACATAAAAACCATAAAACCACAATAAAAACCTAATTAAAAATACGAGAAAAAGACAATAATTACGTGCAAAACATTTCACACACTGGAAATTGAAAAGGCAATCGATG
>BMAC01000399.1:857179-883542 GCA_014905375.1 Phtheirospermum japonicum | reverse complement strand
CGGCTGCCACCCGCGTCCCGGCCCATTTTTTAAGTACACCAATTTTATATCCCAAAATGTCATGTTTGAATTTATTTCGATAAATTATATTGTGCATGTCTCATGGGACTTGCAATAATAAATGTTTAATATCATAATTAATTGTTGTAATTTCACACAATTGTGATATCAAAAATTATTTGAAAAAAAAAGAAAAAAAGACGATAGTATTGTGTTTACTTACACTATTTTGCATGTCTAATATTGCAATTATCATTGATTGATATTATAATTTGTCATTGCATCAATTCAAATTTATAATTTTAAATCTTAAAAATGATAATATGACTATTTGTGCATTTTCAATAACACTATTATGCATGTCCACTTTTGTGCATGTTATGTGCTAATGTAATAATCATCAATGACTAATGTGTATTTCCACTAACAATATTGCGCAATTTAACTAATACTATTATGCAGTTTCATTAACCATAATGTGCATTTCCAGTAGTACCAATGTGCACAGCATGAAACTAATGATGAAAAGTTCAATGACTATTGTGCATTTTCTGTAACAATATGTGCATATTAATTTGGTAGATGATATCAAACAAAGTCTTAATATTATGCACAATAGTATTTGAGTTCATGCACAATAATGTATGAGAAGTTTCACAATATAAATTATCGAAATACACAAAAAAAAAAATATAAGAAAAAAATAATATTTTTTTTGAATTTTATTTTAATATAAAATAATAATCAGTAAATTAATTATGATATCATTATTAATAAGTATAATTGATATAATCAAATATAAAATAATTTAGATTTTTTCTACTAATTATGTATGATCTATTTATGTTATTATATTATAAGTATAAAATAAAATTATTGAATTAGACAAAATATAAAAATTAAAAGAAAAAAAATAAAAAGCTAATAAGTTAGGCTAAATATAATAAAAAAATATTAATTTAGGCAAGATAAAATAAAAGAAAAATATTAAATTAGGTATAAATTAGATTCGCATGACACATAAGTAACCGAAATACCAAGATGCTTTTTAGCATTATAAGTATCAAACCTTGTTAATGAACAAGACGTACTTCTATTTATTGACAATATTTTCCATTTCGTTCAAGCAGGATCGGAATTGTTTATTATCCAAGGGAAGCATACGACGCAGACACATACATTGGGAGGATTTTGCATAAATATATACTTGTTTAACACTCGTGTATTATACGTAATTTATCAAAATCTAAATATAAAAAATATTTGTCATAATTATTTAATTTTAAATTTAAAATAAAATTTTAAAATAATGTAATCTCAACTCGTGCCTTATACATGTCTAATCTATTCATTAATTATTATAAATATTAAATAATTTTGTATTTGATGTTTAAATTAAATTCATTAATAATCTTAGTATCATACTTACAAAACCTCAAAAGACGTCACATTCTAAACTCGTGTCTAATATCTATTTTATTAATAATTATTATTAAATTATTTCATATATAAATGTCTAGAATAAATTCATTAATAATTATTAGTTACATACTTTGAAATATTGAAAAGATTTCATACTTTCAACCCGTGTCGTATTGTACTGGTGTCTAATCAATATTTATCAATTATTAGCATATAATTTAATAATTTTATATTTAGACTGAATATATTAATAATATTTAGTTACATACTTAAATTATTGTAAATAACTCATATTTTACCGATATATAATATTTGGAACTTCAAAAATGAAATTATTTTAAATTATAATATCAATAAAACTTATTTAAATATTTTCATAATAAAGTTTTTTTAATTAAAATTATTTCATATATAGTTTTTATTTTAATTAAAATAATTTATTTAGATATTATCTACTAATTATACATGACTTATTTCTATTTTTATATTAGGACAATCAAAGGAAAATATTGAATAAGGAAAAATATAATAAAAGAATTAAATTATAGTTAAGATACAATAAAAAGAAAAATATTAAATTAGGTAAATATTAGGCTCGGATGACGCATAAGCAAACGAAGCACCAGAATTTTTTATTTGTCAATCAAAGCATACGAAGAAGGCACATAGGTTAGGAGGATTTTGCATTAATATATATAGGGGTGATATATATATACACACACACACATATAGATAGATAGATAGATAGAATTAGGATCATATGAAAACCATCCCCTAGGTGGGAACTAGGAACCGATATAATCTGTTAGATGTGATTAAGTGGATGGTTAAGATAATGTACATTAATATTATAATTAAGTTATTATTTAATTAGTGAAGGGTTTAAGTATCATTACAAATATTGTCCATATATAATTCAAATATTAAGGTGATTTCTTTCCAAATTTCATACAAAATAATTCCTAAATTGACTCAATAATGATGATTATATATTTTAGTATAATGTTAAAGACTTTATTGTTATCTTTTTTTTTTCTTTATCTTTTTGTTTTCATGAGTTTTCGGTTGAGATTAGTGAGAGTTTCAGTTTCCATTGAAGCTTCTAAGTAACAATTTTATTCTTATATTTGTTTGATGCTATTTATCTTAGGTCATAATGCTATGATTTATTATTCAATTTAATGTTATTTTTTCTCGGTTTACTATTGTAATTATTGGTTTTAAGTGTTGTTCCATGTTGATTCACTCGATTTAAAAAGTTGTTATCAATAATTTTTAATGCTTATCCACTCAACTCATGATGATCTCAATATTCTAATGCTATTGCAGATAACTAAAACTTAAAATATCCCATGACCATGTACGTGGATTATTGATATTTTATTCAATTGATAATATCTTTATTAGTTCAAGAGTACATTAATAACTAATAGCTTTCAACATGAACTACACATATACACATTCGTAATGCTTTCCACCTTATCATATAATTGATGTTAATATCCAAGTGTCGGATATTGTCAAACCCAATTTCCTTCACGCATATGATTTGGTTTGTATTAAGAGACTTCAAATCTTTTCGTAACGTCTGTTGAGAGGTATTGCTACTTTCAAGAAGATGATTCCTTTATTGCCCTTATTGATTGAGCATTTCATAATAAGCTCTTCAACTTCGATATCATTATTATCAGATTATGTTATCCTCCAGGTTGTTATCGACCTCATCATTGTTGTTACTAGAAACATTCTGCTTAGCTCTTTCCAGTGCTCGATCGGCTGAATTAACTTGCTCGTCCGCACTAACACGACGCCTCGCCTGATCATTGATGTGCCTACTATCAACTTGTATTTGTGTATTATTCCTCTTGTTAACTACATGTAAAATGAATTAACACACAATAAGGTAAAAGTAACAATGATGATAAGGTAAAAGTAGAACTGATGATAAAGAATTGGCATAATTAGCATCATTAGATCATGAAATTAGCAGTTTATGTCCATTAAATTTTCTATAGAATTCAATTAAAGTAATAAAATATTAGCATCATGAAATTAGCACGGATAATAAAGAATTAACATAATTAGGAAGTTTTGGGTTGAAGTGTAATTTTTCGGTGGTCGTTTGCTTATTTGACGAATTTTGGCGGGTTGGAGACTTACTAAAAAATAGGAATTCTAATATCTACCTAATTTATTATGTTTTCATTTATTATATTTTCCCTAAATTATTTTTTCCTTTTTTTATATTTACCTAATTTAATAATTTTTTATTATATTTTTCTTAATACAATATTTTCTTTTATTCTTCTAATATAAATATATAAAAAGTCATATATAATTATAAAAAAATTACTTATTTTAATTAAAAGATAAATTACTTATAAGATAATATTAATTACAAAAAAATCTTAATTATTTATATATATTCTAAATAAGTTTTATTTATAATAAAAGTTAAAATATTTTTATTCTTATGATTTCAAATATATAATACAAATAAATTATGAGTTAATTACATTAAATTTAAGTATGTAACTAATTTATCAACAATTACAATCTAAACATAAAAAATATAAATTTTAATAATAATAATTAATAATATTGATTAGACACCGGTACAATACGACACAGGTTAGAAACATGACAACTTCTTAATCTTTATAAGTATGTAATTGAAAGTTATTATAAAATTAAATATAAATATTAAAACATTAAAATATTTAATAATAATTAATTATAAAAATAAGTCACGGGTCGAACAAGTGACAAGTTTTGAATTTATTTAAGTATGTAAATAAAAATTTATTAACAAGTTTAATTAAATATCAAAATAAAAAATTATTTAACAATAAAAATAATAGTTAATAAATAATAAGAAGAAATCGATACAAGACAAGAATTGATGATACAATATCTTTTGAATTTTTTTATTTTAAATTTAAAAAATTTATAATGATCAAAAATATTTTTACATTTATCTTTTGATAAATCCTGTGTAACACACGAGTAATATTATTTTTATATAATTTTATCTCTAATATATTTTGCCTAAATCAATAGATTACTTTTATTCTTTAATAGAAATATACAAATAAGTTATATCTATTTATAAAAAATCTATATAAGTTGAATTAATTTTTATTTATAATAAAAGTTAAAATAATTTCATTACAATTTTAAATACTTATTTAAGAGAAATACGAGTTATATAAAATTATTACTAAAGAGAAATAAATATAAAAATATAAACTTAAATTCTATCTACTCCTAAGATAATGAATTGAAAATAAAATTACAAATATATATGAAAAACTATTGTTACGCCAAAAAAAAAGAAGAAGAAGAAGTAAAAGAAGAAACAAAAGAAAATAAAAATGATAAATAATAATAATAATAATAATAATAATAATAATAATAATAATAAAATTATTAAGCCTAAAAAAATAAATATTAAATATATTCTAAACTCTTTATCTAATCCCAATATAATGAACTGATACACACATTATATATTTATACTAATAAATTTGTGTCTTATGCAAATAATAATAATAATAATAATAATAATAATAATAATAATAATAATAATAATAACTATTATTATTATTATTATTATTATAGTAATAGTACATTACATATACTACAAGTTAGATGTAGAACGTATTTTCAATAGAATTACCAGTGTCGTATACATTTTAATTTTTTATTTCACATATTTACATGTGACAAGCGTGTGTTGTATGTTTTACATTTATTGAAACTCAATTTTTCACGGGTTTCCCCGTCAAGTTTAGGGTATTTTGATATACTAATTCTATGACTCACGGTAAAAAAAATTAAAAATTCTTTATTGTGAAAACTAGTCCGACTGTAAGTAGAAAAAATAATGTTCTGTTTTTTTGTAAGAATTATTTATTATAAAAAATAATTTTCCCGTAAATACTACTTGTATGTACCATTTTCAATATTATTCTTTTAGTATTTTTTTTAAATAAATATTATTTTTTTTCGAATCTCGCATAATATGCGGGTGTTAAACTAGTATATATATATATATATATATATATATATATGTTTTTGTGTGTTTGTGTGTGTTAAATGTATTATATTATTTATTATAATTATAAATATTATACATTATAATTATAAATATTATACATTATATTATATATAATTATAATAAATAATATAATATATTTAACACACACACACACACAAAAACATATATATATATATATATATATATATATATATAATAGAGGTAATTATTTTTTGCCCCCATACTATTTCCATTTTTACAGTTTGCCATACGAACTATTTTTTTCGACAAACCGCCATTTGAACTATGCGCGAATTGCATTTTACCCCCTACACCACTTTTTTATGGTTTTGTAATCAAAACTGGATGATGTGGCACAACCCGATTGCGCCACATCATCAGTTTTGATAACAAAACCACAAAAAAGTGGTGTAGGGGGTAAAATGCAATTCGCGCATAGTTCAAATGGCAGTTTGTTGAAAAAAAAAATTTGTATGATAAACTGTAAAAATCGAAATAATTTTGGGGGGCAAAATTTTTTTTTACCTATATAATATTATATTATAATTAGAAATATATATATACACAATATTTATAACATATATGTATAAAATATATTTATATATATATATATATAATTTTAATGTAATGTAATATATAATATTTATTTACATATATATAATGATAATATAATATATAATATTCATAATATATATAGTATATATAATATATTTATAATATATATGTATAATATAAATATATATATATAACATAAGTATGTATGTATATTTATAATGTCAAATACCTAACAAGAATTGATTAGCCCATCCAGTCATGGATTGGTTTGGAGCGTGAGAGGTCGCGTGTTTGAATCCCCCCAACGATTTATGAGAGGATTTATTTGTGATTAATAGGTGTTGGGCTTGTGGGTGTAGATTGGGATGCCACACCCCTTCTAGATTTTTTATTTTTCTTTTGTTATTTACCGATGTCTTCGTTAGTTTTAATTTTAAATTTTTTAAGAAAATTAAGATCCATCGATAAATAACGACGAAAATGGGTATGTCGGTAATCCGTCGGTATTTTACCAATGGAAAAAAAATATCAGTTGACAATTTTTTACCAACAAGAGTTTTACCGACGGACACTTTCCGTCGTTAACGAATTCCGTCGATAACGCCGTTACCAACGGAAATGGCCGTCAATATTCCCGAGCTTTTTTGTAGTGATTGAAATTCTAAATGTAAAATATAAAACACTAATATTAAAAAATAAACCCTAATTGAAAAGTAAACCATAAAAATTAAAAATTAAACCCTAAACCCTAAAATCTTGTTATAATTATATATAACAGACATATAACATCAAATATAATTAACATATATTATCACATATAATTGGTACGATAGTAAATTTTTATCGGGACCCTAAAATAAAAAACTAAACCTTAAAAATAAAAATAAAAACTTTAAAATAAAAAATTAAATTCTAAACTCTAAATTTTAATATATATTTTCATATTAAATTAATATATATCATCATATATAATTTATTAATGATTAATTTTTGTCGGTTACACCTAATGAGATATACCCGAGCCATGTAATAAATAACCGAATTGCTACCCACTGAACAGTTATTAGTCCGATTTAATATTCGGTCTAGATTTGATAACATGGCTTATAAAGGATGATGTTCTTTATAAAAAAATAATTTCTCCAATATTGTAACTGTCTGTACCAAATAGTAATACACAACTAGCCAAGTGGCAGCAGCAGGGGATTCTTAAGGAAGGGTCCCCATTATTGTAAACAAGTGTGCTGAAAATCATATATCAGGAGAAAACAAAATTACTCTCCTTGGCAGCTGATAGCTAACCAACTAATTATTTATTTATTTTCAATTCATAGAGTTCGTGAACATGAACTTAGGCACCATTACTCGTGCTTCTGTTCAAAAGACCAACTAGCAGTTTGGTCCTAGTTCACATTCGATTCATTTATATTTTCCATTCAAATCAAAATCTCAAAACCACACAAAAGATTGAACTTCCTCGAATCTGAAAAATAATTGCTTACAATATACAATGCAAACATTCAATAACCAGCTCATCAGGCAATTACCTTAGCAACAAGGATGAAGAGATCATTTGTTTCTGGAGAAAAAGAGTTATCACGTTAATCAACCTAAACAATAAAATTATAACATAGAAAACCATACTGAAGGACAGTTACGAATTCAGTGAAACAATATTACATCTTTACCATCAGCATGCGTCGTGAATTTCTTAAGTGCTTCTGTATTACGTGAAGATGATCCACGCCCTGTACAAAGTAAAGAATGGAACGAACTCCAATCAGCTTCCGCACAAGATTGACTGCAAAAGTTAATCTTATTACGTAATGCTTAAATGACTTATAAAGCATAGTCAAATTGCATGTAAATTATACAGAGCATTTCATATCACAACTGCTCGTTCCTGGTGGCTGCTTCATGTATATTTCCTCACTTAATTCCCCATTCAGAAAAGCATTGCTCACATCTAATTGTCTGACTTTCCAAGAGTGACTCACAGCCAAGGTAAGCATGATTCTTATAGTACTATGCTTCACTACAGGACTAAAGGTCTCAGAAAAGTCAAATCCAGGCATTTATGAATATCCCTGAGCCACTAGTCTTGCTTTATACTTAGAGATCCTTCCATCTGCATGCCTTTTTATCATGAAAACCCATTTGCTTCCAACAATGTTCCTTCCCTTTGGCAATTCAACTAGCTGACAGGTATTGTTTTTAATCAGTGCATCTATTTCCTCCTGCACGGCTTGCTTCCATTTCTTTGAGTTAAGTGCCTCAGTGAGGGAATAAGGTTCAGTCTCCTTAGTCACAGTGGTGTTATATGCGTTAGGCTTGTAGATTCCCATCTTTGATCTTGTGATCATGGGGTGTATTGAAGGAACCTCCTGTGCAGCTGAGCTTTCTGAATCATTGTTAATTGGGTTTTGAGAAGGGAAATAATCAGATGGTCTGTAAGTTATCAAAGGCCTTGTATGGTCTGAAACAAGCCTCAAGAGCATAGTTCAGCAAGGTTAAGTTTGTTTTGATCAGAATGGGATTCAGAGACTCCAAGGCTGATTGTTCTTTTTTCTGTAGGATTAAAGACCAAGATTGCCTTTTTGTGTTGATCTATGTGGATGATATTCTTGTTACAGGATCCAATACCTTATTGATTGATCAGTTTGTCAAAGTGTTTGGCCAGAATCTTTCCATTAAGGATCTTGGAGAGATTAGTCATTTTCTTGGGATTGAAATCACCAGAACAAGTAATGGAATGCACTTATGTCAAGAGAAGTACATCAAGGAGATACTTGAGAGATACAAGATGGAGTTAGCTAAACCTACTCCTACACCAATGGTATCATCTCTACAGTTGTCCAAACATCAGGGAATGCCCACAGTGGATGGAACTAAATATAGAAGTGTTGTTGGAGCCTTGTAGTATGTGACCTTAACAAGACCTGAAATAAGTTACTGTGTGAAAAAAGTTTGCCAATACATGTCAGCTCCTTTGGACACACATTGGAAGGCTGTTAAAAGAATTTTGAGGTATTTGGCAGGAACAAGGAACTATGGGCTTCACATCAGGAAATCTGCACATCTCAATCTAAGTACATTCTCTGATTCAGACTGGGGGGCTGATGTAGATGATAAAAGATCAACCAGTGGATACTGTGTCTATTTTGGAGATAGCTTGATATCATGGTGCTCAAAGAAACAACCTTCTGTGCCTAGGTCCAGCACTGAAGCGGAGTACAAAAATTTGGCCAATGCTACATGTGAAGTGACATAGATCAGCTCCTTGCTTGGAGAGATAGGACTGCCTCCTTCCATAGTGCCTCTGATTTGGGTTGATAACCTAAGTGCTATAGCTCTAGCCACTAATCCCATTCTGCATGCTAGAACAAAACATGTGGCTCTTGATTATCACTTTGTAAGAGAAGAAATCACAGCAAAGCTAAGGGTCCAACACATTCCAGCCTTTGAACAAATTGCAGATACTTTAACCAAGCCATTGTCTTTCCAATTCTTCTCTAAGCTCGGAAATAAGCTCAACATAATTAGCAAGAGCACGTTCGAACTGAGGGGGCGAGTGAAAGATGCAGGAAACCTAGAGCGCGTGAATGATGATCACTACAAGCTAAACAATGCCAGCGTTTGTGAAGTTTTTCAAGGAGCTAGCATCAAGGGAAAGGCGTTTGGCTGCAAATCAAAATGTGGCTTTGATAAGAGAAGTTAGTGATATATTTAAGAAACCATTGCCACCCAAAGAGAAGGATCCCGGGAGTTTTTGCATAACTTTTTCTCTCGGGAATGGACAAATGGCAAGGGGGATGCTCGATCTTGGCACTAGCATAAATTTAATGCCCTACTCAATTTACAAAGAGTTTGACCTAGGACCTTTGAAGCCGACCACGATGAGGTTACAATTGGCGGATAGAACGATAAGGCTACACTTGGGGATTGTGGAGGATGTCTTAGTACAAGTAGATAAGCTAGTTGTGCCGGTGGACTTTGTCATTATGGACGTTGGTGACGTACAAAGTGAGAATCGAGAACACACCATTTTGTTAGGATGTCCATTCATGTCTACAACGCGTACGGTGATCGACGTAAATAAAGGAAGGATGGTTATGTCCGTCTTAGGCAAAACGGCGACGTTTTCACTTCAAGATATTCACAAGACTCGTGCACCATTTGTAAAGGACGAATGTTCTACTATTGATTTAGTAGAATCTTGCGTGAATGAGCTCTTGAGCATCGGCACGGTTGAAGAGTTTGATAATGTAGAGGCATATGATGATGGATTGCCCATGAAGTTTAACGTGCCTAAAAACGAGCCAAAAATGGAGTTGAAACCACAACGAGATCGTTCGAAGTTTGAGCCAAGAGAAGAGACAAAGCCACCTCATAATCGTTCAAGAAATGCTTCCCTCGACCCCTACAAGAGTTTTAAATGTACAAGGAACAAGGGAAAGACATATAGAAAGGATTGGACGACGAAGAAGAAGACGTCGAACGAAGTTTTTGACAAGAAGTTAGATGATGTGAGGTTCAAGGTTGGTCAACTAATATTATATAATTTCGATCGTAAGTTTGATCCAACTAAATAAAGTTGCTTGGAGTGGACCGTTATTAATAAAGGAGATGGATGAGTATGGAGTAGCCACTCTATACAATGAGCGTGACAAGATGCATTTCCAAGTTCATAAGCATCGACTTAAGCCTTATTACGAGAAATATACGAAGAGTCGAGATAGAAGCAAGAAGGAGTTCGTGGACCCACCACGAGCTAGAAATTGATCAAGCAACTTGCGTCGAGCTTTCAACGTTAAACAAGCGCTTCTTGGAAGGCAACCCTAGCGTTAGTTAGTTTTCATTTTCTTTGCTTTATTTTCTTTCATTTTATTTTTGTCTTTTTATATTGTGTCAATTGTCATGGTACGTTTATGAGTGTGTTGATGTGCAGTAAATACGATAAATCACTTGTTCTGGATAAATAACGGTTATATAGCAGTAGCTCGCTACCGCAATACCTTGCCGCTAGTTCCACTCAAGGCGTTAACAATGACGATCAACCGCTGAACTTACCGCTAAATGCAACAATCAGGGATAACGATGAGCTTACCGCTAGTAGCATCTGCCGTCTAATTTTTTTCGATCGAGGTCACAATCCGACCCAAGTTAGCCGCAGTCCAGCAACCTTTTGCTGAGCTGCAACCCAGCCATTTATGACGTTGAGCCGTAATCCGGCCATTTCAAATCCCAAAAGATGTGCCACCGGGCACTTGCGCATAGCAATTGATCGCAATCGTGGTTTGTTTGTTTGTTTATTTTGTTTATTTTTATAGGTTTGTTTGGAACAATCCAATCACGTGGTCTGAGAAAAAGGGTAATTGCACAAGCATTTTTGGAGTGACTCAACCATCGATTTTCAAGGATGTTTTCTTATCTCCCTTGCTCTTATTTTCTTTTATATTTATGACAACCAGGAGATTGTCAAGTTTTTATGGAGGGGGGTGGTTGAGTATGGTTAGTGTAATTTGATGTCTTTGTTTTTGAAATACATATTTTTAACGTGATTGATCGCTATTTCTACGCTTAATTGTTTGCCTGTGAAAGTTAGCTATGTTTGATTTGAAGTTCTTGTTTTTGAGCGTGTATAAGTGCATAAATTTTTCAAAAATTATTTCTATATATTGTAAAATGATACTTGGACGCAACTGATTTTGCAAAACCTTAAAAGAAGCGTCAATTCAAAACTTTTTCGTGCAAAATCCTGTGAGAAGCCTAGTGTTTATCATCTTTGCATGTGCTTGAACAAGTTTCAGTCTTGATATCTCTTTGAAACCGCTGTGTGTAGTTGACTTTGAAAATGACGTTAAGGCACAAATAAAACCTTATTTCGGTCATATTCATATATTTTTAGCCACTATAAGTTGCGAATGAGCCAATCATAGCCAAATAATTCATGTCAATAGCCATGAGTGTTTTTGTTGACCCCTACCAACCCATTAAAAGCGTGGGGTTGGAGTTCGTTATTTTTATTGGTTATTAGTGTTTTGGAAACTTTATTAGGGATTTATGAATTTTTGTAATTAAGAACCACCATCCGAAAAAAAAATGAGAAAACAAAAGGAGAGACCCCACAAAATAAAGGGGGATAAAAAGAATAAAAGAGAGAGAGAGAGAGAGAGAGAGAGAGAGAGAGAGAGAGAGAGAGAGAGAGAGAGAGAAGAAAAGGAAGGATGGCGAGTCTAGTTGAACTATGTTAGTCATTGCCTACGCGCTAATGAATGCTTATATTTTATTATTTATTTTGTTATGAAACCTAATGTTTAAAAGGCAAGGGGATGAGTTGTAATAAGAAGCACATTAAAAACTTCGATTTTGATTAAGTGGTTTGAGCTTTAAGCCGGTTTACGAGTTTCGAGTTGAGGAATAGCCTATGTTTAAAGGCTACGTTATGAGTGTTTAGTGAGGTTTTTATTTTTGAACAAGGTAAAGCAATTTTGCTTCATGAATAGAATAGGTTTGGTGAACGTTAGATCTTAAGTTAGCCACACGACTTATATATTCCACACTCGTCCAAAGAGCCTTACATTACAACCCAAAAAGTCCTTCTTTGATTCTTAGTATTGACAACACACTTAATTTGCGATTGAAAATAGATTGATTTTCTCTGCTTATTTATTGTGCTTGTAATTGTATGATTTGAGCGTATACATGTCCCATACAGCAATACTTGAGTGCTTTTGAGCGAACACCATATATATTCCCTTTTGAGAGGATGCATGAATTGTTTATGAAGCGATAATGTAATAAGGTGGAGTTTTTGACGTTGCGTAATTTGTACCTATAGTTTCAAAATTATGTGTGTAGCATAGCACGACTCATTGCTTGGATTGATTTTCATTCTTGTTAGTCTTTGGATTTATCGTTTGTTCGAGGACGAACAAACCAATTAAGCATGGGGTAGTTGATTAGCGTAGAATTGCCCTTATTTTTATTAGCTTTTAGTTTGTTTTTCTATTTGTTTTTGGTATAAGTGGATGATTTAAGCTTAATTCCGTATTTTTTATACTTCCATCTTATTTTACCGTATTTTGATCATAATTGATGAAAATAGGTGATGAATCGTTGTTTTTCACATTACAGCTAAGTAACCGGAAGAGTTCAGCGCGTAAATAGATGAGATTCGATGTTCAAAAGTGGAGAACGAGGTTTTCGGTGATCAAGTAGCGAAAAAATCGAGGAAATTGAGACGTACTCTCAGTCGCATCAGTCGACTCGAGGGTCGACGCGAGTCCCTGCCCGCGACGATCAACGCTCAGTCGATGCCATGCTGACTCAACTCTCCGAAGCGTCGATCCAAGAGTGCGTCAGTCGACACCAAGTCGACACAACTCTCTGTTGCGTTGATGCATGTCCGCGTCAGTCGACGCCCCCGCCAAGTCGATGCAAGCAACCAGGCAGCATCGACGCCGAGATCCTGCACGCGTCGATCGACGTTGCGTCGACGTGACGACCATAAATGCATTTTTAGGGTTTCTTTTGCGCCAAGACATGTTATATCTATATATACCCTTCATATTTCAGATTTTGTAGAGACACACGCCATCCTAGGGTATTTGGGCTTAAGATAAATATATTTCCACATCTTATAACAAGATTTTAAGGCCGAGAACAAGGATCGAAGAACGACGAGTCCGAGGCTTCGATTTTATGTTCGGGATTCAATCTTCGCCCAAGATCAACGTTTACTCTGAAATAGTCGGAGATTTTCATAGCTTTTATTAGTTACAATAAGTTTTCTAAATTCTTAGTTAATTTCGTAGTTAACTTTCTAGTTAATTGCTTAGTTAATTTCTTAGTTAATTCTAGTTCAAATAATTAGTTCTTAATTTATTTCATGCTTGGATTTATTTTGGATATTGGATTATCTAGTTTATTTATGCGATTCGATTTAATTCTCCGTTTCTAGATTCGTATGATACAATTGCTTCATGATAGTTTCTTATATTCATGCTTTTAGATTCGTTGCTATTAATTCCTAGTTCTTGAGTTCAAGTAGTTTAATTATTTCTCGTTGTTGATAATCTAGTTTAAGATAATTATTCAATTAGTTTTAAATTTAAATATTGCTTTAGTTTATAACGATCAATTCAAAATCTTCAAAAAACCCCGATGTACATGTATTTTATATTATTCTAATTAATAAAAACGTCCAAAAGACCAAACAGTTGTCCTCGAGAGAATCGACTCGAGTCAAACTCACCATCCTACAAGTTCCTCGTACTCTTGCGAGCAAACTTACGTTTTATTCAATTAAATATCTAAAAAGGGGTGCACAAAAGTTTGGATCAAAACATTACATGATTAAATTATGAAAATAAAAGATAATTATGTGCAACGCATATGCACCTTGCTAGTAGATATAAAAGTGTCACTTTATTTAAAATATCTTTTATAATAGAGAAAATTCTTTTTTACCTCCTGAACTATGGCTTTTTTGACACTTTGCCTTCTAAACTTTTTTTTCGTGCAAATTACCTCCTAAATGTACGAATTTTGCACTTAACCTCCTGAACTCCCATGTTTGGTGGAAATTCTAGTCGGATCTCTCTTGTGTGACATGTACGCTAACATATAAGGGGTAAAATTAATTTTTCATCTCCTCCTCATGACTCCCGCTCAAAATAATGGCACATGAGCACTACGTAGGTTCCAAATCCTACGTGTATATATATATTAATGTGAACACTATTTTAACAGGTCACACGAGTGCTCATGTACCATATATATATATATATATATGATCTACCTACCATACAAGAAATCAAATCAGTCTATCGAAGTAAAATATACATCAAATCTTCTAACACTCCCCCTCAAGTTGAGCATATATATCATCTAAGCCTAATTTGTCACATAGCTCATATATATATATATATATATATATATATATATATATATATATATATATATATATATATATATATATATAAAGTGATTTTGTCACTTGTGACCTCAATGTCGTATTAAGTCACAAAAGTTGGATTTATAATTAGATTGTTATGTACTTTGTAATCCTTTGAAATATTACTTTAATAGTCAACTAACCGTCATCATTGAGATGAAATTAATGTTAAAGATGTCTAAATCTATATTTATTCTAGTATCGTTTTAGTCTAGTTTGCTCTATTCAAATCTAATGGACTATATTTATTTATTTATTATTATTTATTGAACATTGATCGGGGTGAATTTTATAGACATTTTATTATATGAATTTGGGTGCACAATGCATTTGATAAAATATATTATTGTTTAATTTTATATAACAATATATAAGTCAGTTGTATATAATGATATATGATAGTTTTATATGATGACATTGGACAAATAATTAAAATTTAGGATTTAATTTTTCATTTTAAGGTTTATATTTTTATTTTAGGGTTTAATTTTTTATTTTTTGACTTTATTTTCCCATTTAGGGTTTAATTTACATTTTAGAATTTAGTTTTCTATTTTAGGATTCTGAGAAAAATCTATAAACATACCAATTATAAGTGATTATATGTCAGTTATGTATGATGATATATGTAAGTTATGTGTGATGATATATGATAGAAATTTAGGGTTTAAAGTTTACTTTTTTGTTTTAGTATTTAGTTTTCGTTTTTAGGGTTTAGCTTTCTATTTTACGGTCTTTTTTCATTTTATGATTTTAGGTTTTAAATTTAGAATTTCAGTTATTTGTGATGGTATATATCAGTTATATATGATAATATGTACCAATTAGATCTAATGATAACAGTTGTTTGTGATAATAAATTAAATTAGTGGGTGCATCCTGTAAGATACACCCAAGTCCACAATATAATGACTCCACTTTACTTTACTCCCATGTAAAGTGGAGTCATTATACTGTGGACTTGGGTGTAACTTACAGGATGCACCCACTAATTTAATTTATTATCACAAGTAACTGTTATCATTAGATCTAATTGGTACATATTATCATATATATCAGTTTTAAAAATTTCCAACCATTTGAGACGTTTTAAAATATTTTCACACAATATGCCAAGTCATTGATAATTCATGATATAACGTTGGAGATTAGGGGGAGAGGTTTTGAAACTAAAATAAATGAGATAATTATAGTAATTAAAATCTAGTTTAATATGTATTTTATATTTTAACTAATTATAATATTATATAATTGTCTATTACGTTCTTAGTAATAATATAAACAGCTTGATGTGGATAATGCATTTTTGAATGGGGATGTGGATGCTGATATCTACATGGAACAGCCTTATGGATTTATCAAGAATGGAGAGCAACAATTAGTATGTAAATTGCATAAGGCACTCTATGGCTTAAAACAAGCTTCAAGAACATGGTCAAGCAAATTTGCCAACACTTTAATCTCACTTGGTTTTCTCCCATCACAGTCAGACACCTCTCTTTACATCAAGCACACCAAGTCCTCATGCACAATTGTCATGGCATATGTAGATGACATAATCCTAACTGGCAGTAGTAATACAGATTTACAAAACCTCATACACACACTGCATCAACATTTTTCCCTCAAAGACCTTGGTAGTTTAAACTTCTTTTTGGAATTCAGGAAATAACAGATTCTTCTGGAGTTTTCTTAAGTCAGAAGCAGTACATATCAAAGGTCCTTGATAGAGCAGGCATGAAGGGGGCAAAAGGGGTTGTTTCACCTATGGTTTCTCATCCTCCTCTATCAAGGCATTCAGGACAGCCAATAGAAGATCCTAAAATCTACAGACAGATTGTTGGGGCTTTACAGTATGCCACATTGACAAGACCTAACATCAGCTATGCAGTTAATAAGGTCAGCCAATACATGCAAAACCCTTTAAACTCTCACTGGAAGGCAGTAAAACGAATCATGAGGTATCTTTTTGGAATAATGAATTATGGCTTGAAGATTTCTCCATGTAAGGACTTCAGTATAAAGGTATATGCTGATTCTGATTGGGCTTCGGATGTGGATGATAGGAGGTCAACTTCAGGAGTATGTGTGTTCTTTGGAAATAACTTAATCTCCTGGAAAGCAAAGAAACAACCCACAGTTTCAAGATCTTCAATAGAGGCAGAATATAGAAGCCTTGCAATTGCTACCTGTGAAGTAATGTGGATGAGATCATTGCTCAAGGAACTGAAAATTGATGTTCCGGAACCTGTGATTGTCTGGATGGATAATTTGGGAGCAATATCTTTATCTAATAATCCCATAAATAATGAGAGGGTGAAACACTTTGAACTTGATTTGCATTTCATAAGAGAGCAGGTTAACAGAGGGTACATAAGAGCACAATATGTCCCTGCATATGATCAAGTTGCAGATATCATGACCAAGCCATTGTCCGGGCAATTCTATTGTAGGATTCGAAACAAACTCACAGTCACAACTTGTCCCTACATAGAATTGAGGGGGCATATTAACAATGGCTGAAAATCATCAAGAACTGCTGACCTGGCAGCTGAGTCATCTAGAATGAAAGTTGCACCTGAGGACAAACCTGTTGATGAAATGCATGAAGACAAATAAGCTTGTGGCTATTAATTGGACGTGTGCATGTGGTTCAGATGTTGCCAGCTGTGATGATAAGAATTGTTCCAGTATGGACCTTACCTTTGTGGTGTAGCTAAACCAGCTAATTTATGTAAACCCTAGACACTAGGTTAAGTAGTTGCATTGTATAAATAAAAGGTGTGTAATGAGCCAGAGAGCCAAGAAGAAAAGCTGTAAAAATCAGAAACAAAAATGGATGCCATGCAGTTAGCTTTATTACCTTTATTTATTGTTTCTATTTCTAGTTATTCCCCTATTACAGACATATCCAAATCTTCTCTTATTGCGCCACCTGGCAATTCAAACTCGAACCCACAAACCAAATTCGCCAGCACAAGCTCGACTATAACCATGGCGAACGCACCCCCAGGACACACTCTCCAGCCCCCGCCAAACGGGATAAACTGAAACTGCCCCTTGAAATCTATGGGGCCATTTAAGAATCTTTCGGGCCAGAATTTCTCAGGCTCGGCCCACAGTAATGGATCTCGCCCGATAACCACACGTTTATGACCACGCGCGTGCCTGATGAAACATCATAATTGAATAGCTTAACGTCTTGGGTCGACTCTCGGGGGACGAGGAGTGGGAGTGGAGGGTGTAAGCGTAAAGTCTCTTTCACAACGGCTTTCAAGTAGTGGCATTTGTCCAAGTCGGATTCGGTTATGGATGAATTGTTTGGCGCGATTTTTTTAAGTTCAATTTTCAGTTTTAGCATGATGTGGTTGTTTTTTATTAGCTCGGACAATGTCCACTCGATAAGTGTGTAGGTTGTATCGATCCTAGCAGTAAAGGATATCGGCAGAGCTTCCTGTGTCAACAAATACTCATTTCACGTTATAATTTGTAGTAGTGGTCGTTATGACCAAGGCATCCATGTGAGGAGACAAGATGTCATTTTCGTCTTCAGAGCCGAAACATATATGTGACCTAGGTGCTATCTGCCCCACCTCACGTGCTTTCCTGACCAGGTTCCTCGCAGCACGGACATAGCTGTGCTGGGTCCGTTTAGTGTGATCATCTGAATCTCTTCTCGTATGACCTGAACCTGGTCACCCCGTCTTTTACCATTTCGCCCCCTATCCAGCTCTTGCTTGCCTCCTTGAGGCCGATCACATCTCCAGGAGTCAGACCTGGACTCTTCTTTCCTCATTCGTACATATTCCTTAAGGTGCCCAGCCTGCACCATCCTCTCCAGCTCATCTTTCAAATGAGTGCACTGATCTGTGTCATGTCCATACTCATTATGATACCTACAGAACCGGTCAGACCTTTCCTTTCTAGGCTTCTGAGAGTAAGTTTTAGGCCTCTTAAGATCGGGATGTCTCTCGATTTCCTGCAAGATCTCCCCCTGCGGTGTCTCCAGGGACGTGTGCTTGTCAAAACGAGGTCGTCCTCCAGCCAGGTCTGGCCTGGGCCTTTTTATCAGCAATCTTTCCTCTCTATCATACCCATCTCTTTTCTTCTCTCCTTCCTCTTTGATTTTTAGGGCCTCTTCCAAATGAATATACTTCTCTGCCCTCTCTAAGAGCTCTCCGAACTTCAGTGCTGGCTTCACAACCAATGATTGGAAAAATTCTCCTCTCCTGAGCCCCTGTGCTAACGCATTAACCAGGAGCTCTTCTGACGCTGACGGTACTTCCAGCTTCGTATTTATAAACCAATTGATATAAGCACGCAGGCTCTCACTCTCCTTCTGTTTCAAACTGAACAGCTCCAGCAGCATTTTCTGATATTTCCTGCAGCTGGTGAACTGATGCAAAAATGTCGAGCTGAATTCGTCAAAGTTGCTGATCGAACGCGGCGGCAGCTGGCTAAACCAGAGCTGGGCTGATTTAGTGAAAGTCATTGGGAAGACCCGGTACATTACCGCGTCTGAGAATTTGTGCACAGCCGCTGCAATTTCAAAGCGGCTCAGGTGATCCTATGGATCTGTTGTCACGCTATACTCGAAACCCAGAGATCTATAAGAAGCCGGCGCATCATCACGCATGACCTCCTCAGTGAACGTTGTGCCCCTCCGTGACGGGACCGCGTCAACGTTTGCCATTTTCTTTTTAAATTCTCTTATCTCTTTCTGAAAACTTTGCATTTGCTCGGCGAGACCTGGGTTAGCCTGGCTTGACGCTTCACTGTCCGAGGTAGAGAAATTCTCTTCTCCGTCCTGAAGGGGGGTTCGAAGCGCGCGCTGGCCGCGCGACGATACCTCTTCCGAAAGAAGAACTGTCCGGGCTGGGGGTGTTTTGGATGGCGGCGTTGAGATCTCCACAAACTTCTTCTCCACTGTCACTTCTCCGGCTTTTCCGATGAGCTCAGACAGCTGCCTGAGGAAAGTTTAATTTAGCGATCCACCGTCGGCGGGTGTGGATCTTCTAGAGAGGGGTGGCACGGTGCCTGTTCCGATTGCTATCGATGGTTCTGTCCCCTCTGGCCTCGTCGGCGACGGCCCTGTCGCCTGTGGCATGCCCCACGATGCGGCGAAACTAGGAGTACCACCCAGTTCCCCCACCAGATTTCGCCGCAACCCATCTAAAGCCATCCAACTTCTCACGTCTTAGCTTTGATATTTTCCACAGACGGGGCCAATTGTTTCACCCGGAAACTTGACTTCACCTGAGACTATCCTACACCCAAAAAACACGTCAGAAATGACCATCGAAGGTTTTCTGGTGGAAACCCCTCCGATGCTTAAGTCAAATAAGCGTGAGGAGTATATTCAGTGCCCAAGGAAAGGTATACACAAGAATGACATACCTTTCTCAACTTCGAGACTGGGGTATTTATAGTTTTCCTCAGTGGGGACCCCATCCAGGATCTCAGGAACATTGGCCGAGAATCAAGGGCCGTTGCGCAACTAATTCTGACAGGTGGTCCCCCGTGTCCCCCCTTGGAGGTCAGGATACCAGACCTGTCACTCTCCTCTAGTTACCTCATAGGCCAGGGTATCAGACCTGCCTTAATTCCGTTTTTTAAGGATTATCTCATAGAGAATTTCTACCAGGTTAGGAGTTGAGCCATGATGATTCTCTTTCCGACATCTCTGATTTATTTTTGAGAAAGCCAAGTCGGTCCTTCTCAAGGACTGGGCTGGCCTGGCTTTTCGTCTCTTCCTTGATTATCTCACATCGGGTCTACCACAATCCAGGTTTGGCTTATTTAGGCCACATCATATATTGAGCAAGTTCACATGGGAATAATCCATGTATGAAAATCTGAAAACTTGCTATTTATAAGTCATGTACGAGTTAATTAAGATAATGATTAAATAAAAATAAAAATAATGAGTCATTTATGAGTTAAATAAGATAATAGTTGAATATAGAATTAAAAAAATATATTCCTACAAACATTACATAATTAAATTCTAAAAATAAAAGATAATTACGTGCAACGCATATGCACCTTGCTAGAAGATATAAAAGTGTCACTTTATTTAAAATATCATTTATATTATAATATGTACAAATGATATTTTACTAAAAAAGACATTTTTATAATTAAAAGAAAAAATATCAAGAGAAAAGTTAATTTCATCCCACCTTATGACGAATGAGAAATTGCTATTTTTATAATTGAAAGTAATATATATATATATATATATATATATATATATATATATATATATATATATATATATATATATATATATATATATATATATATATATATATATAGGCTAGCGTTTCTAAAAAATATTTCTCAAAACTTTCCCACTCATTTTACTTACTATTTGTAGTATACATGTTTATTATTTATGTAAATTTTCTTTTGGAGATTATAATTTAAGTAAATAAAATATTAAATATATAGAAGAATTATGTATAATTATAAATAAAACCTGAGAAAAATTAAAATAATATAAATATTTTTGAAGAAAACAAAAAATATAAAAAAAATATTTAAAATAAATATATAAATATATGTAAATAATTAGTTAATAAGTTTTAAAAATCCCAAAAAGTAAAAGTAAAACATAAATATTTTCAAATGCAGTAAAATAAATTAAAAATATTAATAAATTTATATAGATAAAAATATAAAAACTTATTATTAAACTATAAATATTTATTTAGTAATATGAAACAAAAAAAAATACAATAATCAAATAAAGTTAAAGAGGAAATTCATAAAATAAGTTAAATTAACTCAAAAAAATCATAATTAGATTCTATAAAATTATTAAATAAATCTAAAAATAAATAAGAGAACAGATAAAAATATAAAATAAAATATAAAAATAATAATATTAACTACAAAAATATTGTGTGTGTGTGTGTGTGTATGTGTATAAAAGAAATCTGAAAAATAAAATATAAAATATATATATAATTTATAAATAAATCTAAATAATTAGTTTATAAATCTACAAACCCCAAAAAAGTAAATCAAAATATAAATATGTCAAATGATATCAAATAAATTTATTTTAATTATAAATAAAATATAAGTACTTATGACTAAATTATAAATATTTATTTAATAAATACAAAAAATAGAAAACAAACCAAAAAGTTGCTAATATTATAAAAATAAATATGAACTCATAGCTACTAAAAAGTACCATAAAATAATAGAAGATTATTAACTAAATATAAAAAATCAAAAAATAAAAGAAATATAATATAATATAAAAAAAATTGGAAAATAGTAAAATGAATAACAAAAATATAAAATTTATAATTTGATTTTAAAAAATATTTAATAATTTTTTTAATTAAAAAAGAAAAAAGATAGTATGAATACAATCAGAAAATTGAGGCAACGAAGAAAAACAAAATTATAATCGGTAACAAGAACTTTTATTTTCTTCCATAATTTTATTCGTTGACTAGACCAGGTGATACGATGACAAACCTAATAGCGTCATATATTTTGATTTTCTATACGTGACTCGAGTAAAATTCGGATTACCCAAACTTTGATCATGAACTTGTCACAAACTTGAGAATGACACTTTTTTTTTCTTTTATCTTATTTCCGTTTTCCTAAAAAAAATTATATTGTTAACATATTTTATAAAATTATTTGATTAAAGTTTGAAATCAAAATTATATGTGGGAAGAACAAAAAAATGGTTATATAATCGCATAATATAAAGAATTCAATAAATTATTTTAAAAGCTTTAACTAAATAATTATTTATGAACATTTGTATATTTATAATTTGTGACTAATTACTATTACTTGAAGTATTTAACATTAGAAATCTACACATAAATGATTTATTACTATTGGTTACTTTTGTATGACTTAAATCTATATATAAATTTTAATTTATTTATCTGGTTCATCAACTGACTCGATAACTTGGTGGTTAAAGTACTCTTTGGCTATCCCGAGTCAATTACCGGACAGATTTTAAAAAATAACTATAATAAAATAGAATACAAAGGCACTCAATTAATTTTTTAATACGATGCCTCATTTATTTGGTATTTTATTTTTCATTTTTAGTTTATATATATATTTACAATATTTATATGTATTTTTTTTCTAGATTTAGGAAATGATTTTTTATAATACAACATTAATTAAGTATATTAATTTCTATTTTAAAATATTTTATGATTTATTTTATTATATACCCCCCACCTCCCCTGTATTTATATTAATCTATTTATCAATATTTGTAACCAACTTTTAATCCAATAGTTGTGATTAAGTGAAGAATGATGCCCTTAAGGCACCGTAAAAGTTCCCTATATTTTATAACTTCTTAATATTTGTTATTATTTTAATATCAACTTTCAATAGATAAAAAAACTATTTAAAATTAACTTTTATATATTTATTTAATTTTCTTTATCACTATCGTCAATTTATTCTTCAATGTCTTTAAAATAAATATTTAGAAATTAAAGATAATTTTATTACATTTTTATCTGATTTCAAAATAATTTCATATTCATTTTATTATACTTTACTATATCACTAGTGCAGAAACTGCATTTTAGAACAGAATATCCTAGTGCATCTAGAAGGGTATTTAAAATACTGTTCTAGTTTAGACTTTCCAGAACAGTTTTTGAAATTACCGTTCTGGATTGACAATTTTCCAGAACGGTATTCAAATACCGTTCTGGAATGTATACATTCCAGAACGGTTATTGAAAAATCGTTCTGGATTATGAGTCAGTCCAGAACGGTATTTAAATAACGTTCTGGAAAGTGTACAATCCAAAACGGTATTTTAATACCGTTCTGAAAAGTGTGTATTTCAGAACGTTATTTAAAATACCGTTCTGGATTGGAAGCCAATCAAGAACGGTATTTATAAAACCGTTCTCAAATGTCTTGGTCAATTTAATGCCGCGTAAATAAAAATTTTTTGCCGCCCATATTTTTACTTTCCAGAACGGTATATTTAAAACCCTTCTGGATGTATTCGCCGATACAGAACGGTAAAAAAATACCCTTCTCGAAAGTTTACGATACAGAACGGTATTTGAAATACCGTTCTCTAAATATTGCCGAAACAGAACGGTATTATAATTACCGTTCTGGAATGTTATTCAATCCAGAAGGGTATTAAAAAACCGTTCTTGAATACCGTTCTCTAAATATTGCCGAAACAGAACGGTATTATAATTACTGTTCTGTATTGTTATTCAATCAAGAAGGGTATTAAAAAATCGTTCTTGAATGTCTTCCTAAAAAAATAAAATCCAGAACGGTATTTTTAATAATACCGTTCTTGGAAGTCTTTAGCAATTTGAAATATTCTCACAATTTCAGGGTAAATAGAGCGGCTAAAATAAAGTGGGTAAAGGAAATTTTTAGAAACTACACCTTTTTTTTTCCAATTCAAGTCTATTTCATAAAAATAAAATGAAATGAAATATTTATGTAAATCAATTTTAGGGCTTCTTCGGTTCTTCCCCAATGTAAATTGCAAACTCTTGACCAAAACACCAAATAATCACCGGAATATGAGGCTGGCGGCGGCTATTGGGTTCAAGGTTTTGCGCTCGCCACCTCACTCCATCCCCTTCCCTGTCATAGCGCACCAGACGGCGATGGGAAGTGGAGCATTCAGGATATCCATGGCCTTTGCAGCAGTGGCGCCTCTTCTTGCGCATGTCTGATCTTGGCCGGCGTGAATTTTGGGTGGAGGTTGGAGGATTCCGGTGAATCGACTGGCGGAGATGGGCTGGCTGAAGACGGATTTCTGCAGCCATGGTGCCTTCTTCGCATCTGAGAAAAGTCGTTCATCGCATTGGGCCGGTGACTCCTCATCGCAACGACATCTGGGGTCCCCTTCTTCTTCTTCTCGACACAAAACTGGTACTCCGCCGGAGAGGAAAGCGACGCGGTGGCCATTCGCTCGCTGTATTTCTGCCCTCCACCTTCATGTCTCCTTTTTGGTTTGAGGAAGGCGACCGGTCTGGGAGGGTTCTGCGCAGAGGTTGAGAGTATCGACAGAGCCGACCGGCAATGGCTGCGGAGGCCGTGAGGTGCTGGGCGGCGGTGATGTTGATTTTTTGGAGGAGGGGGTATTTTGGTACAACTTTTAGGGTTTTGAGGTTTGTTTTGTAAAACCCAATTGCAATTTTTTGAAAAATTAGAAAAATCTTTTTGTATCTGTTATTCTATTTCACCATGTAACTTTACTCTTAATTTGGGGTTTTGGTAGGGATAATTTGAAGCTATCTTTGTGTGGAGGCGACCGGCAAGTTTTCTACTGGGATGTGGTGAGTGGCTGTGTCATTTGGAAATCTCGTGGCCATGATAGTGAGGTAAGAGGCCTTTAATTTCTTTGGTTTGTTAATTTCATTAAATTGAGTTCGAATTAAAGCTAGGGCACTGAATGCAATTTATTTTTGAGTTGGTTTATTCAACTGGACAGGAAAATCGTGTGTGCGCGTCCACTGTACTTGTTTTTTAATTTGATTTCTCTCTTGTAATCAAGCATGTTCTTGTGTAATATTATTATATATACCTGACATATATCATTTTGAAATGATTGTGCGTGAATTTTCGTTCGATCATCATTTTATTTTATTGTGCTAATTTTGATTCGATCCGTAATCGATCTGATTTTTGTTGTAAAAAAAGTTGTTGTCTTAGGGGTTATGGAGTCTATCTTCAAGTGTGGAAATGGATGGGCTTATGTTCAATTTTTTTTTGTTTTTTTTTAATATGTTTTTTCTAATTATTGAATTTTGCATTCTTGATATTCTCCTTAAATTTTCCATTTTTAGATATTTTCAATTCTAAGATCACTGTTTAAATTAATAAAATAGGATATTTACTTTTATTTTGTTAATTTGAAGGTACATTTCAAATTAATTTTCTCCTTTTATTAAATCAAATTTTAATAATATGATAAGGACAACATTTTTCAAGATTGCTTCATATGGGAAAGCTTTTGTTCATTGAGGTTATTATTGCGTTCGAGAAGCCATTGGTTGATTTGAAGCAGAATCATTGAGGTTATTATTTTGTTTTTTAATTTTTCTTTTCCTGGTACATGCTGCCTATTTCTTATGGTTTTTTTACATTTTTGGTTGAATCCTCGTTTTTTTTAATTATTACTTTTGTCAGTATATTTATATAATGCTGCTGCTTTTTTGTTTTAGGTTCAAAGAATGGATGATGATACTGGATTAGGTTTTACTGACCAAATTAATGCTTTGGAACTGAAGTATCAACAGGTAAGTAACATAATAAATTCGATAAATTGATTTTCCTCTATGAAGTAACATAATAAATCAATTCTTGTTG
>BMAC01000399.1:825084-845592 GCA_014905375.1 Phtheirospermum japonicum | reverse complement strand
ATATCTCCTAAAATATTTTGGCATTTTGCAAAAAATAGAAGTCAGAAGCAAATTCACACTGGAAGTTGTTGCAATTTGCCACATGCACAAATACCATAAAAACCACTCAAATTTTCAAAAAAAAAAAAAACAAAAAAAAAAAAAAACCAAATTTCATCGCCCACTAGTTTTGTTATATGTCACCATTCATTGCCATTAATGTTAAGACATCATCCCAACTTCCCAATTGTTTGGCCCAAATCAAATGTTTCTCTAGCAAACAAAGCAATCTACATATGATTTAGGGAAAAAAAAAAACCCATAACACTTGAAAATTAATCTCCACAAAAATTAAACACAAGAAAATGGCTACAAACACTACTCATATTCTTGCAATCCCTTTTCCACTACAAGGCCACATAAACCCCCTTGCTCAGCTCTGCAACCGCCTATCGTCGAAAGGCATTCGCGTCACGTTCGTCACCACCGTCACCGTTAGCGAAACCCTACAAACAAAAACAGCTGGCAGCACCAACAATTTAATAAATGTCGAAACCGTCCCTGATTTCACGATAGGTGAAACCGAAGGCCTCGACGTGTACGAAATCTATATTCGGAGCTTTAGAGCCGCCATCACAAGTGGGCTTTTCGGACATCATTGAAAAACATAGCAAGTCTGAGTCCCCTGTTAAGGCCATTGTGTATGATTCTGGTATTCCATGGGTTTTTGGACATTGCCCATGAGAAATGGACTAAAAGGGGCTGTGCTGAGCACGCAATCTTGTACTGTTTGTTCAGTCTTTTACCACATGCACAAGGGCACTTTGGAGATTTCGCCCGGTGAGGGCTCTGAGGTTACTCTGCCTGGAATGCCTGTTATGGATTTAGATGATTTGCCTTCTTATGTTTATGACAGGGGTTCTTGTCCATCTCTGTTGAGGTTCCTAGTGGAGCAATTCACGACGTTTGAAAAGGCCGATTGGCGATTGTTCAACACGTTCGACAAGCTCGAGGATGAGGTATCGTTTTGTCGTGTAATTCAGAATCGTCGTGTGTATTATAATTAAATTGATTGCTTCTTTCAAATAAATAAAATAAAGTGGAATTGTATTCAAATTATGATATTGATGTACTATAGCTAAAGATGTTCTTAACTTAAAAAACAAAGGTCTTTTTGAGCTTTATTGTCCATTTTACTTTTACTTTCATATCTTGCCGAGACAATAAAAAATGGGCTATTCTGTGTCTTAATGGTTGACAAAACAATTAAGAATGAAATATAAAATCCACTTATTAAATAATAAAACATAATTAAAAAAAACATATTAATGAATCATTAAACACTTTTAGTAGATTAGGCTCATTCAACTCTTTGAACAAAATAAACACCATTATATTTGATGAGAAAAAAAAATGAATTAGCAAAAATAAATTGTTTTCCTCATTTTTCTGCAAAAAAATGCTCTATTTTTGAAAATTTGAGTGGTTTTTATGGTATTTGTGCATGTGGCAAATTGCAACAACTTCCAGTGTGAATTTGCTTCTGACTTCTATTTTTTGCAAAATGCCAAAATATTTTAGGAGATATGATAGTGACTTTCATTGGGTTTGAAACTAATTGTGATTAATTTGTTTTGGCTTGGTTCTTTTGGCCTATTACACCAATAACAGTGAGAAAAAGTTGAAAATATGTAATTAATTATAAAAAGTGTAAAAAAATCTCCACTTAAAAGGATCTTCAAATAATAATAATAATAATAATAAAGTGAGATATTATAATAATTATAAACCTACAGATTAGCAATGTAACTTCTCATATTATTAGCAAAACCTACAGTATACAGATTTTTAGTCAAGACTCACAACTAGCAATAACCCTGAGAGGGTATTTCCTGTGTATCGTAATCCCTTCACCTTCAGACATATCCAAATCTTCTCCTCTCGCGCCACCTGGCAATTCAAATTCGAACTCACGAACCAAATTTGCCAGCACGAGCTCGACTATAACCATGGCGAACGCACCCCCAGGGCACACCCTCCGGCCCCCGCCAAACGGGATAAACTGAAACTGCCCCTTGAAATCTGCCGGGCCATTCAAGAATCTTTCGGGCATGAATATCTCGGGCTCGGCCCACAGTAACGGATCTCGCCCGATAGCCCACACGTTGATGACCACGCGCGTGCCTGATGAAACGTCGTAATTGAATAGCTTAACGTCTTGGGTTGACTCTCGGGGGACGAGGAGTGGGAGTGGAGGGTGTAAGCGTAAAGTCTCTTTCACAACGGCTTTCAAGTAGTGGCATTTGTCCAAGTCGGATTCGGTTATGGATGAATTATTTGGCGCGATTTTTTTAAGTTCAGTTTTCAGTTTTAGCATGATGTGGTTGTGTTTTATGAGCTCGGACAATGTCCACTCGATAAGTGTGTAGGTTGTATCGGTCCCAGCAGCAAACATGTCCTGCAGGAGATAAAGTAGACTCGGAGATTAATTCAAACCCAACAATTTCTAACATGATTTAAGATCTATCATAGAAATTATTAGCATTAATTTATTTTTATTTATATTTACCTTTAATTAATACTGTCAATACCAAAGATTTACAAAACAAAGATTTATATTCACCTTTAATTAGACTGCAAAAAATTTTTTTACTATTTACAAAACGGTCAATACGTCCAAAGATTTTGAATATCAGGATTCAAAATCCCAAAGAATTTTTTTACTCTCGAGTTAAAATAGCAATTTTAGTCATGTAAATTTAGGAGTTAAATGTATTTTGGGACTATCCCGGCATCCAACGGTATTTTCAAAATAAATGAAATATTGAAACACCTATTTCGACCATAATTGAATAAGGTGAAAAATGCAAGCGATGAAAAGTATTAGCCTCTCATAATAACGGGACCAATTTTGCAATTAAGCCGCTCGTTAACTCAAATCGATTTATTCACACCGATGAATTCAGCAAAAGGAGTATGAGTGCTAAAGGGAGTTGGTAGATACTCTATGCGGTACCGAGTTCTTAAAACTAGACGTCAGACAATTTATTCGCAATTAAGGTTCACCGATGCTATTTGGTACCGCCTGAGTTCACGTTCTTGCAACATAAATAAATGAGGCTGTAAAGGAATCAATGATATTCAACAACTAACATAGTACATTAATTAGCAAACTATTGGCTTTTATATTCTTGTTTTCGAAATTGTCTTATTTCATTCTTAGCCTATGCATTAGAATACTCAAGTCTTATCGAATCTCTCAACAAAAAATTAGCATGCAGATTTAGGGATGAACTAACAAAAAGGTTACTATATTTACATATTCTATCAGTTATATTTCAAACTTACAAAAAAGCCCCTTGGCATATGTACCAAAATTACAAAAAAGCCCCTTACAAACACCGACAAACCTAACGGTAGTTGTACTTTCAAAAGATTATCAGTTGGAATTTTTCTTAATTACTCAAAGCCTCAGGATAGTGTTCATAACTATCACTGCCAATCAATTCATATGAAAGTGATCTTCCTATTTTTCTATCTTTCAGACCTCTTTGCTCAAAGGTAAGAAACAGAACAAATTAAAAACTAGAAATCCAAAAGCACAAGAAACAAAAACATAATGCCATTATAACAACCTATTTGCTTTTCACAAATTTAATTACAAATCAGCATTATTAACATTTTATAACCTCTGTATCACATTTTTCCGAGTATACTTTAGCAACTTATTTTCTATACTAAATTTGCCATTTCAACGCAGAATAAACATTGAAAACTAAAAATGCTTACCAAGATGAGAGCTTTAATGGAGATTGCATCAAGAACAAAGCCATTTTTTTCCTCATTCCTCTGAATTTCAAGCAAAACATCCACAAAATCCATATTCATCTCATCCCCTTTCTCTCTCCTCTCATCCATATGCTCCCTCACCACAACCTCCAAAAAATCATCAATTTCCTTAGCAACTCTCTTAACCCTACCATTCATCCCATTAAAATATTTAATCCAAACAAGCCATGGAATAAACTCCCCCACATTAAAATCACCCAATAATACCCCTAATGTCTCCACAACCTCCTTAAACTTCCTGTCACTATATTTTCTCCCCAAGGCCACCCTACAAATTATATCACTTGTAAGAGAAGCTAAAATCTCACCCAAATTAATAATCACTTTTTTCTCATGACATGATTTTCTAATTTTCTCCGCCACAAGAAAAACCTCTTCCTCCCTGACATTTCTAAAAGACTGAACTTTTCTACTGCTCAAAAGCTGATTAACACAAATACTCTTTGCTTGCCTCCAATACTCACCGTAAGGCGAAAAAGCTACATCTTTGCAGTCGTAAATCGCGTTCGCGACACTTGAATTGGGCCGGTTCGAGAAAATCGGGTCATGGGTTTTCAATATTTCTCTGGCTGATTCGGATGAGGAAATTACGAGAAAGGGCACGTTGCCCAGATGAAGCAGCATCAACGGCCCGTGTTTCTGGGACAGGGAATGGAGGGTTTTGTGGGGGCTTAAGCCGAGTTGGTGTAGATTTCCGATTATTGGAAGCTTTGGGGGTGATGGTGGGAGGTTTTTGAAGGGTTTTGGGGGAGTGTAATATTTTCTGATCAAGAAAATAGTGAACAGAAATAAGGGAAAAAGAGTAATCTTTGAGAGCCATTGATTCTCTTGGGAATCAACAGTGTAACCAAACATGGTCTTGTATGAAATTTGTGAATTTTGGATCATTTTAAGCTTTTGTGGGGAGTACATTGGATTTTGTGATTTTAAAGGGAGAAATGGAGATGACGTAGCCTCCTATTTGTGTATATACAGCTTACTATATGTGAAACATTATGTTTTCTTTTTTTAACACTTTTGTACTGTTAACTACTCCCTTTTTATTAAATTTCATTTTAGAATTTATGACTAAAATTAAGAAGCATTTAAATTTGACTAATATACCCTTAATTAATTAATAATATTCCTAACTAAATTTGCTTACCTTTTTACTTATAATTATTTTATTACCATAAATTTATTTTGTTTCTTAAATGAGTGGGGATAAAGTTGGAAAAAATGAGTAAAAAGTTCTAAAACGAAAATTAATCTGAAACAAAATTTTAACTTATAAAACGACAATTATTATGAAATTATTATGAATCGGTTGGAGTATAAGGTAGAACTGCTTAGCCACATAATTAAATTATGTAGTTAAAACTGTTTAAAAAATTAATTATTCACAAGAAACCCTAACAATCAAGTTTCATTCTCACTTCTCATTCCTCTATATTTTCGAATTCCGATAAAAATCCACGAACTGATAACCTAAATCGACACCAATTTATGAGTTCACGGATTACTTACTTTGATATAGTGCTTCATTTGTCTATAGTGTTAATATTAATTATGGATAAATAAGGGTGCAATTGAATATCATTCCATCATTCAGGATTTATTTATTTATTGAATTTTTTGAAGCCATTATTTCCTATGCTATAAGGGCATTCAAAGTCGAGAACATCTAAGAAAAATATAGACCTCGTGGATAGTATTCTTAGGTGAGGTGGTTGAAATTTAATGAAATCTGGTAATAAAAGTTTAGACGAATCAGAAGGTGGGTTTCTCAAGTATGGTTACCGGCCATGTTTAACTACTAATTAGTGAATGTGTAATTGTTATTGAATGGACAAACTTAAGTTTTATTTTAGAACTCCCCCAGAAGGTTGATCTAGTTACATTGGACCTTTTTTTTTTTTTTTTTCTATTCTAAGTTTCTATGGCTTTTCTAGGAAATTGACACTTTTCAATTATTAAAATTTATATTATTTTTATAATAATTAAAAAATATTGCAATTATCTCATATCGTTTAGTTAATAAAAAATATTTTATTATATTTTATTTATATACACTATATATTTAATATTAAAACTGAAATTAGAAAATTAAAATTATATCAAATATTCGTGAAATTTTCAATTTAATCCCAAATAATTTCTTGACATTACAAATCAATATCTTTCTCAAACATTGATATATTCAAATTCAGAGTTCAAACTGAATCTCTCCCGACTCAAACCCTACAACTATGAAGAACACATAATTAATCCATACAAATTCGTTCTCAACACTTCTCCGCGAATCAAACCGATGTTTGTTCTTCGCCATCTTCCTGGAAAAAAAAAATCGTGTTGTGAAGGATCTTAAGCGTGGATTTGTTGTTGCCGCAAACTCTTTTGCTGCATGAGAAAATATCTTTGGCCACATTCACCATTCATAATTGCATCAATATGGTCTTAAACTCATTCCAGATAATTTGTTCGAAAATGCATGGCTCAAAGCTACCCTGCTAGAAAATACAAAGAGCATCATTTAATAGACACTTCAAGTTATATTCTGGAAGTAGCTAATGGAACATTAATTTGAAGAAAAAAAACTTCATAAAAATATGGTTTTATGATAGGTCAACTTGGTGAAATGAATCCCAATTGAAGAAGACACTTTTTTTTTTCAGAAATATGATTTTGTTTTTAAGTCTTTTAACTTATTTAATTAAATCAAAGTACATGATTAGTTTCCAAAATAAAATTAAGTTTTAAGGATTAGCATTCAAAATAAAAAGAAATTCAATTATATTAAAGATTAATTAAAAATTAGTATTTTAATTATTATGTTTATAAAGGTTATTTTAGTAATTTTATTATTATAATATAAGTTATTGAAATCCATCATCAAGCCAACTGAAATTTTTGGATGAACTGGTCTAAATAGTTTCTTTCGTTTAGTGGTAATCAGTCTTTATTTTGACTAAGGTTATTGGGCTGGGCTAGCCTGCTCTAATGAACACGGATACTCTAGACAATAATTATCCATGGCAAGTCCTGCGACTTTGGGCTAGCATTCTGAAAAATAAAGGAAATATGATCATAAATATATATACCATATATCAAGGAGACAGATCAAAATCACTTTTGCAAAGTAAACAAAAATATTAGTTTGCAGTTGAACTCCCTTGAATATTTTAGGAAAAATTGTATTTTTGATCCATTATGTTGTCCACTTTCTAATTTTAGACCAAGATATTGTTCACTATCAAAACACATACACGAAGTTGGCAAAATTATCAAAAAAGGTACAAAATTATCCAATCCGGGCTTGATGGCTGACGTGGCAGGATCCAATCTTTATTTATCAATTTTTATTTAATTTTAATGCAGAAAAAGAAAACTGAACTACCCAAACTACCCCCAAACCCTACAAAATATATGTCAATTGTTACGAACTATTTGCAGAAACAATAAAGATTTATTTAAACAATTAACAAAATATAAAGTAGACAATTAAGATTCTATACAAACAAACCGTACAAATGAAAATAAAAGCTGGTCTATTATCGACTGTGTATAATTTGGTAATTTTGAAAATATAATTACTTTCTGACCTTCTTTCTTTATTCTCTCATCTCCTTTGTTCTTGATGCTTTGATTCTCTGCAAGTTTTTTTTAATAAGTTGGGTCAAGTGGTTGGAAAGTAGAAGATAAATCTCAAATAACTTGAGAGATATAGGGTTCGAACCCTTGTCAACACCCTTATAAAGGGTGAGTGATACCACTCTGCAAGTTCTTTCTTTTTTTTCTTTTTTTTTTCTTGTGTATTATATTTCGAATTATCCATCATCATATATATTTCTACTTATTTTCTTTAAATTTCAACAATTTCTTCATCTGGCTAATCTCCTCTTTCTGTTCATCTCAGCATAATCAAAATCATCTCCCTATAGGATTAGAGAAAAATAAAGAATTAATTAGAATTAATTTCTCAGCTCAACACAGATTTTGAAATCTTCATTTTGGATAGGGATAAAAAAGCTAAGAAAAAAGTAGTATTAGAGTTTGAGTTTCTATTTTTTCTTCTAATAATAATAAACCATCAAACCCACAAAATTAATCGGTCTTTCTTCTTCGTTTCCAGCTAAATTAAAACCCGATCGATCGCAAGAATTAATAATTTGCAATCTTGGCAAACCCTTGGTGGACCGGTGTTCAGATGGACTTGTCAGGTGTCGAACCGGCACCCTTGATGAGCGGCAGTAAGCGCGAGATGGAGGTTTCCATCAACGAAAAGAGCGACGGAGGAAGCAGCAGCCGCGGCGAGGATGATGATGACAAGGGACAGCCCCAACGCCCTGCGCAGCCACGTCATGGAGGTCGCCGGCGGCACAGATGTGGCGGAGAGCATCGCCCAGTTCGCCTGTCGCGAGCCGAATTCAGAGGATCCTCTTCTACGACGTCGTCGGGCTCAATCAAAGGGGGGAGAAATTAATCGAAATTGTGAAAAGTGAAAAGTGCAGTCACGGTGACACCAAGTAGTCGGGAGGGATGTGAAGGGTTTGGGGGTAGTTTGGGTAGTTCAGGTTTTTTTTATTTTTCTGCATTAAAATTAAATAAAAATTGATAAATAAAGATTGGATCCTACCACGTCAGCCATCAAGCCCGGATTGGATATATTTTATACCTTTTTTGATGATTTTGCCAATTTCGTGTATGTATTTTGATAGTGGACAATATCTTAGTCCAAAATTGGAAAGTGGACAATATAATGGACCAAAAAAGCAATTTTTTCAATATTTTACTTATTTTTTAAAATTGACGGTGAAGATCAAATTTACAATTGAATAACCAAATGTTAATATTTTATTTGCAGTTGATCTATAACTCAATATTTATTTTTAAAAACTCAATATTTATTTGCAGTTAATTTGTAGCTGACCTTATTTAAAAATAAATAATATTGATTTTGATGTTTAAATTGGAATATTGTATTTATGGATGAAGTCAGCATGTTTTCTAGGATTTTGCGATTGAACGGATTTGTGCAATATGGACGGTGAGAGATTGTGCCGATGAAAAATATTAATTAATTAAAATTCAAAATTAGCCATAGAAGAATAATATTTAAGATAAAGAATAACAAAAGAAAGAGATTAGAAAAAAAATGAAGATAATGTTCTAATTTATACTCTTAATTAAGGGGAAAAAAATGTCCATAATTCTAGCCTCTTATAATCACGATTAAATCTGTCAAGTTTTGTAATAACCTCTTTTTATCATGTATTTTTTGAATGACGTAAGAAACATGAATTTCTTATTCCAAAGAAATATGAAAAAAAAAAAAAAAGGAGTAAGAAGAAGGTACACAATTGCAGTTTTTCAAAAATTAATCCATATTAAATAACTCGTTTACATTTGGATAACATTCTAACCTACTTTGATTAGTATTATGATGAGTTGGACCCGTCTCGTGAGTTTAAATTATTGAGACCGTGTCTCACCAGTGATTGAGTTTAAATTATTGTAACCTAAGTTTCACAAGTGTATTAAATAATCTCTTATTTGTCAAGTTACTACAAAAAAAAAAAATATATTTAATCATAATTTAAGGCATCGAGGAATTACTATATTGTGAGGAATTTAATTCTTAATTATGCTATTTGAGTAACAACAATATTTAATTCTAAACGAAGGGAGTCCGTGTTTAATTATGACATTTCATTAAAAGTTATCTTCAAAGAGCAACGATTAATTTAAGGAATGTGATTGGTTGTGATATATATAGTAATGAATTTGGTCTTTCTTGAATGAAGTGCAGAATGGTTATGTTCTAGTCATGCAGGATTTTCAAGCAATGATTTATATAATGAAATCGAATCAATCATCATGTCAAGCAAATTATTGGCTCTATAAATTAAAAAAAAAAAAAAAATTCAGTGGGTAGCAAGTTATATTGATTTAATAATGAGTGCCCATTATAAGTGGGGCCATCTTCGACTCAGCAGCACCAATTAATCACTTATTCAAAAAATCTAAGCTAATTATATGCATTGAAGAAATGCAAATAAGATCTGCGATCTTCGAAAATCAAATCAATTTGTGTCACGCGTGTATAGTTTTCTAGGTGCATTGCACATTCATTATTTGTCAACACATTTCATGAAACGAATGTAAAATATACTTGAAGATATTTTATCTTAAAAAATTTATCGTTATCATAATTATATTAATATATGAAGTCAATATGGCATTAAACTCAATTATTTATCTACAAAGCACATGTTATTATTATTATTATTATTCCACACCTCTAAAATAGTACTTGTAATGTATATATCAAACTTATAACAATAAAGCCTCAACCATAAAAATCTGAATTATTGTTATAAATTTGATCAACCATATATAATTATACACTCAAAAACCTTGAAACAATATCCTCAATGTTCTTTGTAGTAGTCCCTCCATCATCCACAGCCTCCTTAGCCAATTCATTCCACATTTTAGCATTACTCCTAATCTCCTTCCCTTTATCCCCAACCTCTTTCACACACTTACAAACTTCATCTCTTGAAACCATCCCATTTTCACCACCTCTAACTCTAACCCCAACTCCCCACACACCCTCGATAAACTTGGCATTCGTCGTTTGGTCAACCCATTGTGGCATGACTATAAGTGGGACCCCGCTGCTCACCCCTTCCATAGTCGAGTTCCACCCACCATGCGTCAGAAAGCACGAAACGGAACGATGGGCCAAGATTTCAGTTTGGGAGCACCAATTGACGATTATACCCTTTTCAGGGGACAAAGAATTAGCGAAATTCGGAGGGAGTTTGTGTTCCTCGGAGGCTCTTACTACCCACAAGAAGTTGCATTGGCTCATCACAAGGCCCATTGCTAGCTCCTCCATTTGGGACTCGTCCAGGTTGACGAGGCTTCCGAACGAGACGTAAATGACCGAGTTGGTTTCTTTGGAGTCTAGCCATTTTGTGTAGGCTTCTTGATCATTTGATTCAAATAGGTTGATCATATGGTTGTTTTTGTGGGAAGGGGTAATATTGTCTTTTTGTACTAATAAATTTGTTGGTCCGATTGTTTTGATTGGCCATTGGGTTGCCATCCATTCGACTACCTATTGGGATTTAGCACAACCAACAATGTAAGACATCAAAATATCTCCAACTTAATTATTGCTTTATTTAATTTTGCATTTTCAAATGTGGTAATCAATTGTAATATAACCGTAAACTTGCAAGTTGCATCTACTATTCCATTTTATATTCCAATTATATTTAATGAATGTCATGCAAAGATCATATTATAATTGTATAATAGATATTTACTTAGTATATTGAAATACCGAATAAGATAGAAATAAAAAAGAAAATTCAAAATGTGAACTTTAGATAAACTTTTTTGTATTACTCGTGCACTCTCCCTTATGTAAAAAGCCAATGAAGTTTTTTCTTAAGCAAAAAGAATAAGAAAAAAGGTAATTAAAGCTCTTTGCTTGACAAAAGAGTAGCACTAAATGCCAAAATAAACGTAATATCTTTAATCAAACGCGTCTCTAGAAATGCAATCTTGAGCTAATTCATTTTAGGATAATTAAAAAAAAAACAAAAAACTTGTAGTACGGGCTATTTACCATTAAAAAAAAAAAGTTTTTTGAAATTACGAAAAAGCATTGAGGTTTGTTTATTTAAATTGTAATATTTATAAACTCAATTTTTTTTTTCTTTTGCTAATTAAGAGAAGTAATTCAATCCTGAATGAAACCTTTCGTTTTTTTGCTTTTTTTTTTTTTTTTTTTGTGAATTTTGTATTTCTTTAATATTTAGAGGAAAACCCACATACATACATATATACATACATACATACATCACGAAACATACATACCTTATTTTCCAGTTTCTCAAAAGTGTTGAATAGTAAAAAATCGGCCTTGTCAAGATTTGAAAACTGATCAGCAAGAATCCTCACAAGCGCATGATTCGAACCCAAAACCTTTGGCAGATCATCAATCCCAAGTGCCGGCAAAAAATCAGGCAACTCAAAACCTTCCTTAAAAGGAAACCTCAAACACCCTTGTTTGATTTGGTAGTAAATAGCCGTCACAGCACAAGACTGCGTGAAAAATGAAGCCCCAATCATATTTAACTTGTGGGCCATGTCCAACATCCATGGGAACACAGAATCATACACAAGAATTAGTTTCGGTGAGCCATTTAAAGCTTGCTTTTGTTGCTCGATGAACTTGGTTAGGTTTTTCGAAACAACGGCTTCGAAATTCTTGAAGAAATGATCTACGTTGGTAGCTTGTTGTGGCTCTTGAGCCTCTTCTTCTGAGCCGTCGGATATGGACTCGATTGTAATATTATTATTAATATTGGATTTGGAATTGGTCATGATTTTAGTGGTTATGATGAATGTGACGTTAAGTTGATCATTTGATGCTAGGGATTTGGAGAATTCTAACATTGGGTTTATGTGGCTTTGTACTGGGAAAGGAAAGACATAGACATGAGGCTTAGAGGCAACCATTTTTTTTTATTTTTGGGCAATGGATTGTGTTTTTCTAGTCTTAGCATATGGGAAGATGAGGAATTATAGAGAGGGATTTTTGGTAGTGGTGTTGAATTTAACAAGTTGGGGGCCTAGTGGTGCATGTGAGAGTTTCGGTGGGAAAATAATTTTTTTTTTTTAGTGAGTATATTTTTAAAATGTAGTAATTTAGTTTGATTTTAAATGAGACTGTGTAATTTAATGAAATTTATGGTCAAGTTAAAAAAAAAAAATTGGAGATTTCGGTAATTTGACATTAAAATTATCACATAAACACATATCGAATTTTGGAATTCATAGCTGAATTCAAGTTAGGCAGACCATTATCATTATCTAATTTTCATTTTTGGCCTATTTATTGTTCCTCTGCTATCCTTGGAGGGATCTAGAATGGTAAGGTATTTAGAATAGTTTTTAAAAATGTGTAGAGAAGGACAAATAAAGACAATGACAATTGCATGTCATTCCATATTTAATACAATTTTATCAAATAATTGACCAATGACACTGATAAGTTTTCATTTTGCATTCAAAGCTATTGGTGTACTTTTTCAAGCAGCCCAACATGATTGCTACCAAAGATTTATATTTATTATTATTTTTCTTTTTAAGGAGACGGGTAGATGTGCTTAGTGTAACCACTAAAGTTATTGCAATATCATGCAATATTACTCCATCCTAAAAATGACAATAATCTCGGTTAAAATAGAGATTCGTCCATTCATTTCAATAGGATGGACTACCCATTTTGTGTGGAGATGAAGATGGACAATAAACTCGATTTAAATGGAGATCTGTCCACCCCATCCCAATGGAGATGAGATTACCCATTTTGAGCGAGAATGAGGATGGAGGCAGGTATGAAATTACGAGTTTGTGCGGGAGCGAGTATGAAAATGGGGATATTGTCCCCACCTCCCCCGCCGGGTACCCACGTGTAATCCATCCCCCGTATGAGACCCATTTCAAACCTCATATATTATTATTTAATTTTTTTTCTTCATATTTTGAACCATTTTTAAATGTAATAGATTAATGTTTGTCATGCTATTTTAACTTTACTTTTCTATATTTAAATAGACGTAAAAATCAAGTTTCATATATATATTTTTTTATTTTTTAAATAATAAAATATGAGCAGGTACAAATCGGGTAAATGGACGGGAGCGGGTGATTGAGTATTACAAGCAGGACGAGGGCAACCAATATACCCACCGGGTAGGGACGAGAATACCCGCTTAATTTGAAGGGGAGACGCCACGGGGATAGGGGTAACTTTTTTAAGTTTGGACAGGGGCAGGGGGAGGCGTACCCGCCCCCATTGCCATTCATACTCCCTCCTTTTAACAAATAGAGCATATTTCTATTTTTACAAAAATTAAGAAAAATAATTAGTATTGTTTAAATACTAAAATTTATTTACATTTTCTTATTATACTATTTTTTTAAACTATAAATTGATATCAATACACTTTAAATAAGAAACATAAGTAAGTACATAAATTAAGTATAAAATGTGATATAATTTAAAATAAAAGAAAAGTGTGTTATATTTTTGGAACGGAAAGACTATTTAGACAACAAGGATTAGAAATAATAGTTGTGCAAAAATTATGATTCACAAGAAGTTCCATAATTTGTTTGTTTGTTAATTTCGTGTGTCAAATCTTTTTTGTCTGTTTGTTTGTAAGCACAAAATCACCAAATTTTAGTAGATACCATTGTTTGCTTTATCAATATATTGACTTGTGTTTCTTGCCTTGGTGTAATATAGAAATGTCAAGGACATCTATAATGGTAAAGTTTTTGCAAGGTTTTTAAAAAAATTGCCAGAACTTTAAAAACCTCTTCCATTGTTAATGCAACAACATGGCTGATATAGCAAAAATTTCCATGTTGCATTCAATGCTACTAATATACGTCCTTTTGTCATAGTTACCAATAAATTATTTTTTTATTATTATTATTATTAATATTAATATTATTATTTTGACGGTAGATGCCTTAGTCTGACCATTAAGCCCAGTTATATTGCAATATTATGCAAAATTATTTAGACAAGAAGAGGTTAGAAGCAATTTGTGTAAAAATTATGATTTACAAAAAGTTACATAATTTGAAGAACAAAAGGAGAAGAACAAATTCTCAATTTAAAAAACTTTAGGTGTTCAAATACCAAATTTGTTGAAAAATAATCATATTATAGACAAATATATATGAAATTAATATTGCTTACATGATCATCCTCCTTTGGGTTTTCGTTTACCAACTAGCTGCCTAACAATTTTAACTTTGAGAACATTCGGATACTCCAGACATCCATTGATTAATTACTCTTTATGCAAATCCAACATTACACCACATTACGAAACTATCCAACTACTAACTAAGTACCAACCATATCAACTACATTTGTAATTATAATGCTGAGTAGAGGTGTTAATACGATTACGGTTAATCATCTAATCGGCTCGGCGGTTAGTAAATGATTGACTGGTTATGGTTAACCGTTGACCGTCGGTTCGGGTTATAACCATAACCGTCAACTGATTTATGAAATAAGTTAAATTTTATTTCATATTTGATAGTTTGTCTCAAAGTGTCTCTAAATTCCTATCATAATAATAATTATATGAGAATTACATGTCATTGGGTTGATAATTCTTAGATTTTGCAAAAACGTTTAATTGCATATACAGAGTTTAATAGTTCGCATACCGCGGTGAATGTTTCGAGCAAAATATCCAGTATTTTATCTGAGTATTATTTAGGTAACAAAATTTATTCAATTTTATTTGATAATGTCGTCGTTAATACAGATAGTTTAGATTTGTTAAAAAGTTTTTGTCAACCTACTATTGGAGGTAAAATTTTTCATGTTAGATGTATATGTCATATTTTGAATTTATGTATTGAAGATGGTTTAACTACTTTTAGATCTAAAATTGCTCCGATTAGGCATGCGGTATATCATATAATCAAAAGTGATCCGATTGAAAAAAATGGCGAAAATTTTGCCGAAACAATGGTATACATCCAAAAAAAAATTCAATTGATGTTCCAAATCGTTGGAGCTCTACTTATAAATTGCTTAATGATTCTTTTGAATATATAGAAGCATTGTGTGCATTTTTTACTAATCAAGATGTCGATTTCGCTTTAATTACCAGTGCGTGGGATGATTATTATAATATGACGTCCCTTTTAAGAACTTTTAACGACGCCACCGTGACTTTATCCGTTGTTTATTATTCTACATCTACACTACTTCTTGATCATTATATTCAAATTGTACTTGTTAGTACTTATTTACTCGATTCACTTGAATTGGGTGAATGTATTGCTAGTATGTTGAGTAAATCGGTCAAATATTTTCTCGAAATTCCCGATATTTTTTTGATTGCAAAAATCTTAGACCCGAATTATCAGGTCGACGGTTTACAAAGTTTACTTCAATTTATTATGTGCACTAGAACCTTTTTTTAACAAATTTCAAATATTGAAATTCCTAACTCTCTTAGTGTTGCTTACCAAACACAATAATATTTAGCACATATTTTTAATGATTACAATCAGTCTAGTGATGTTAAAGTGTCTCATTCTCCTTCCCTTTCCCCCACTATTTCTAATGTAAGACCATTGTTCAACGACCCTCGACAAGTTCTAACCCCATATACTAGGTTAATTGAGAATACTAAGCGAAAATGACAAAATACTAGTGCTAGTCGAGCAATGAAATTAGATAGTTATTTAGGAGTTTTTTAATTAAGTAGTGTTCTAAAAAAATCTGATGGTACTATTAAAATATTTTGTGTTAGTTGTTTGTATTATTTCAATTTGTAATGATGTAACTCATCTTCTAAATGTATGAATCTTTAGTAGTTTTTTTTTTTATCAAGTTATTATATTCAACGACAAATAATAATTTGACATTTATAAAATATTACAAATAAGAAATAAACAAAAAATATATATCTATAAATAATTATAATTAATTATAAGTAACGATATTGTATATATAGAGAATATATATATTTATTATATAAATAGACGTTGGGATCTATTGAAAATTATGAATGAGTCAACAACTGTGAATAACTCTTTTTTTTCCAAATAAATGTGATTTTTTCACTTTTAATATGTCGAGTCGAGGGGACGGTCAATTGATTGTGGGATAATATTTTTATTTAAAATATATCTCAGTTGCTATAATTGATCCCATGTAGACAAGTCGTTGTCAGATTGTGTGAAAGTCAACGGAACAGTCTAAGTAAATAATTGTGCTGACAATATTGGGCCAGACTTGTGCATGAAAATATCAACCCCTCTTTATATAATAAAGTAACGGGCACTTTTACGGTGCCTTCGCGGTACCATTCCTCACTTCATGAGGTTCAATAATAACCATTAGATCAAGTTTAAATTTTTTTATATTAAAAAATCTAAGGTTGTAAATACAGGAGGGAGTGGAGGTATGGTGCCTTGAAGGCACTGTAGACTTTTCCTAAAGTAAAATCCTTATAACCAATTTATTCGCTTTGTATGTTTCTTTTGACAAATTAGTACTTTATACCCGTGCGATGTATGAATTTCATAGTGCATAAATATATAAATTGAATATTAATGTTATTATTGATTCTAATCAATTAAATCACTAAATATATATTATTTGACATTATTTGGTATATAATACTTGTTATTATACTCGTAGAGTTGTCGTTTTCACCAACTTTCGATTGGTGACTCCTAAAATAGTATGTCTATTTGTAACTTTGCATACAATATTATAAATCATAAATTTGATGTCTTAATTATTTTGGCTATTAGTAATCTCAATTTGTATTGTTTATGCTATTATAAATTAAAAATATAATAAATATGAAGTAAAATTAATAAAATAATAATAATAATAATGGATTACCAAGCATATTTGCCCTCAGTAATATCGAGAGATTTTTACCGATGGATTAAACCTTCGTTAACAACACTCTCGGTAAAACTTTTAGTAAATTGGCGCCAACATTTACCGTCATTGTTATCGAATGTAATGTCGAAGGATTTTCGAGGGAAGATATATCGAGCGAAAAATTCGCTTTGATAATACGGAGGGAAATATAAAACTCTCGAAAGTACATAGGGGAATCAAATGCCCTCGGTATTACGCCCCAGTAATACTGAGGGTATTTGCCGCCTCGACAAATTATGAAAAAAAGAATAATAAAATAAATATTATTGAGGGTAAGAAAATGCACTCGGCATTACCGAGGAGAATTCCGTCCCCTCGGTATTTTGAAAATTAAAAAATATATTTTTTTTATAAAATTAAAATAAACACTATAATTTCATACTATACATTTAAAATATAATTCACATGATTCTAATATGTAATTATCATCGAACTTATATTTATTGCCATGTATCGTGTAATATTAATAGTATGATACGATCGATCTTTTGTTATATTATACAAATCGATCGAGTTATTCAATTGCATACGTAATTAATGAAGTCTCGTTATATTTTTTTAAGATATCATGTGGTTGCTTTCCTTATTTTAGAATTATGCAAATTAACAATTGATTGATAATTATATATATATTTTTTAAAAATTTCAAAATACCAAGAGGAGAGGATTCCATCGGTGAAGTAGTGAAGGAAAATAATTCCCCTTAGTGATATTGAGGGAACTCAGTGCCCTCGATATTTTATCGAGGGGAATTCCGTCCTCTCGTATTTTGAAAAGAAAAAATATATATAATAACATTAAAATAAACCCTATAATATTATTTTATATATTTAAAATATAATTCAGTTGATTTTAATATATAATTATCATCTGACATATTTTTATTCACATGTATCGTGTAATATTAATAGTATGTATGATAAGATCGATCTTTTGTTATACTATATAGATTAATTGAATTATTTAATTGCATACATAATTAATGAAGTCTCGTTGTTTTTTTTAAAGATACCACGTAGTTGATTTCCTTATATAGAATCACTAAAAATACTAATTGATCGGTAATTACATATTTTTTTGATTCTTTTTTATTTATCAAAATATTATTATTAAGAGTCATATTAAATATATAAATAATTTTCAATTAGTTTTTTCTGAATCGTTCACCCTCTCATACATCATACTTGAATGGTTTAATCATCTTAAATTATAAATAGAAGTCATTTTCTAGCATTAGCCTATGTTTCCAATAATTAAAGCTTATAAAACTAAGTAATTGTGGAACATGAGATATTAGAATTAAAACACTACAAATTAATTATGTTGAAATAATAAATACCATTAATACCAATCAATATTCAACAAAAATTAAAATGAATTGTTGTTAAACTCATTCAAGCTATTCTCCTATTAAAGTATCACGGAGAAAAAAAAACACACACCTAAAATACATTCAATGTCAAAACTAATAAAAATTATTTAAAATCCACAATAATCATTTCCAAGGATAATCATATAAAAGTACTTTAACATAATGTTCAAGTTATTTTATGGTTTAACTTAAAGATTATATTTTGTTAAATATTATTTAAATCTCATAACAATTATTTTTAAAAATAATCACATAAAATTACCTTTCCATACCGGTTAGTTGTTTTATGGTTTTAACTGAAAGTTTTCCTTTTCGAGATTGTTGAGGTAAATTCATGTAGATGATCCGCTAACATTACTAATTGTAAGGAGACAATATCCACATCCTCAAGTCCGTATCAAATGAACAGTCAATTAATTATGTAGAAATATAAACAACATGATCAGCTTTGTAAAAAATAAAATCATACCTATTTATTATTTTCATCATATACTGTAATTGTCAATTAAATAAATATTAATTAAAATACAAATTTATTTGCTCATTATATAATGTCTCTATTAATATAATGACACACCTATAAGGAAAGCGTGTATACAAAGTACTAAATGTTTCATTGTTATATATATATAAAGATTTGGATTTTAATGGTTATTTGCGGCAATACATAACTTTTGATTACTTTTATTTTTTTATAAAAAAATAGTTGAACGTTAGAAACAAATTGATTACAGTAATATTTATTTACTTTAGTTTTTGGGTGGGGAGCTTTAAATTATAGTTGATTAGGGATTATGTAGGAAATCTTTTAATTTAATTCAATTATAATTAATGGAGATTATTATATTTTTAATAGAATAATTATCTATTTTAAATTGCTCAAGTTTCACCATTTAGATGATAAATATAATTTATCTAATTGGATTTATCATATTCAAAATAATTAATTATTTATGAAGATTATTTTATATTATTTAATTTTGAATAAATAATATTTGATGGAGGATATGATTCGTAGTTTATCATCTTGATGTTTAGGATGAATATATTGTATTTAAGAATAATTTAAATTATTAATTTTTATTTAAAATATGATTAAACACACATACACTTAACCAAATAATTATTTATGAAGGCTAAATCATATATTAGGTCACTTAATAGAAAGTAAATAATTATTTATGAAAGATCTTAATAATAATTATTTATTTTAGTTATATTGAAATATATTCGTACTGATCTTCTATTTTGAAATTATCTAATTATATTGTCATATGCAATATATGATTTAAAAATTAATTTTAGGACCTAATTTAAATCAACTAGAAATTAATATGATCAATTTGGATATGTTAAAATTTCAATAAAAAATCTTGATCATGCGTTTAACGTTAAAGACATTGTTCATGCATAAATATAAATTAGAACATAGTTCTATAGCTATTTCTTAACAATGTAGAGAAAGTATTTGTCAGTCGTATATAAATATCATTGGAAGAAATTTTGCTATATATAGAAAATGGTAACCATGCATTCAATAATGATAAGAATATTAAAAATATATTTTTTTTTTTGCTCTCTTATTATATAGTTATAGATATTTGTAAGATTTATTAATTGTAATTTCAGTTTGTCATAATTTGATTTAACATTTTACTTATTGTATATAAGAATATAAATGTATTAATAATATTTATATGCAAGTAATATATAAATTAATGTGATAGATAATAATTATAGATATTAACTTTAATTTACAATATCAACTCTATAATTAATTAGATATGTATACATTTGGTAATGA
>BMAC01000399.1:807505-824934 GCA_014905375.1 Phtheirospermum japonicum | reverse complement strand
ATCTAAATTAGTTATTCTAGTTAAAAAAAAAAAACTACATATGAAATAATTTTAATTAAAGAATTATTATAAAATAATTAAATAAGTTTAATTGATAATATAATTTAAAATAACTTTATTTTTGGAGTTTCAAATATTTTATGTAGGTAAAATATTAATTATTTACAATAATCTAAGTATGTAACTAAATATTAGTAATTTATTCAATCTAAATATAATAATATTAAATTATATACTAATAATTAATAACACTGATTAGACACCAGTACAATGCGACACGAGTTGAGTATGATATCTTTGAAATATCTCAAAGTATGTAACTAATAATTATTAGCGAATTTATTCTAAAATTAATATATAAAATAATTTAATAATAATAATTAATAAAATAGATATTAGACACGAGTTTAGAATGCGACGCCTTTTGAATTTTTGTAAGTATGTAACTAAATTTAATGAATTTAATTTAAACATCAAATATAAAATTATTTAATATTTATAATAACTAATAAATAGATTAGACGTGTACAAAATACGGGTTGGGAATAATTATTTTTATTTTTTATTTTAAATTTAAATTCAGTAATTATCACAAATGCTTTTTATATTTATCTTTTGATAAGTTCCGTGTAATGCACGGGTGTTAAAAAAGTATATATTAATGCAAAACTCTCATAATCTATGTGTTTACTTTGTATGTTTCGCTTGGATAATGAAAAATCTTGGTGTTTCATTTGCCTATGTGTCATCCGAGCCTAATTTATACCTAATTTAATATTTTCCTTTTACTACATCTTGCATAATTTAATATTTTTTTTTTATTATAGTTAACCTAACTTAATAGTTTTCTTTTATTATATTTTGTCTAATTTAATATTTTTATTTTATAAATAAGTCATATAAATAATTAGTAGAAAAAAATCTAGATTAATTATTTTAATTAAAAGATAAATTACATATGAAATAATTTTAATTACAAAGAAAAACTTATATATGAAAATAATTAATAAATTGTATTTAAAATAAAAGAGTTGAAATAACTTAATTTTGAAATTTTAAATATTATGTATAAATAAACTATGATATATTTACAATCATTAGAGTATGTAACTAAATATTAGTAATGAACTCAATCTATATATAAGAAAATAAAATTATATAATAATAATTAATTGATATTTATTAGATAATGGCACAATGCGAGAAGACTTGAGAGTATGACACCTTTTGAATTTTTCGAAGTATGTAACTATAATTACTAACAAAATTAATCTAAACACAAAAATATAAAATGAGTTAATACTAATAATTAATTAATATAGATTAGAGAAGGGTTGAGAATGTGACATCTTTTGAATATTTATAAGTATGTAATATAATTATTAACGAATTTAATCTAAATATTAAAATATAATATTAATCAATAATTATAATAATTAATAAACTGAAGAGGGCACAGGTTGAGAACACATCCTTTCAATTTTTTATTTTAAATTTAAAACTTTATATTTTTCACAACATTTTCATATTTAATTTTTTATAAATCCCGTGTAATACACGGTTGTTAAACTAGTATATTAATATAGAAAAAGAAAAAAAATGCCCAATGTATTTGTTTTTATACTCCCTCCGATTCTTAATAAATGACCTTGTGGCTTGGGATGAGATAATTAAGAATTATGTAATCTGACTAAGTTGCCCCAAATAATCAACCTCTTAAATATTTATAATTATCTTTTACATATAAAAAAATCTTATTTATCTTTATCCATCTATTTTCTAAAACGTATCTTTCACAAAATATTATTGATAAGTTAAAAAATAAAGAATTTATTAGTATTGTGATAGGGATAAAATAGACAGAAAAGGTGAAAAATATCTTAAACGTCATTTAATATGAAAACTGAGAAAGAGTCCAGAACGATAGGAACGGAGGGAGTATTACTCTATCGAGAATTTCTTGTTTTATGTTTAACCAATTTAACACTATCACATTATGCGGGATTTGAAAATGAATAATATTTATTAAGAAAATACCGAAAAAATAATATTGAAAATAGTATATGAAAAAATTATTTTCATAATAAATAATTCTTACACATAAATAAAATATTATTTTTTTCTAATTACAGTAAGACATATTGTTTTTCACAATAAATAATATTCAAATTTTTTTAACCGTGAGCATGTAATTAGTTGTAAAATATATTAAATACCCTAAACTTGATGAGAAAATGCGTAGAAAATTGAGTTTGTACAAATGTAAAACCTAGAACACACGCTTGTCACATGTGAATATGTGATATAATAAATTAAAATGTATAAGAAACTGATAATTCTAATAGAAAATACTTAGTACATCTAACTTGTATTATTATTATTATTATTATTATTATTATTATTATTATTATTATTTTTTTTTTTTTTTTTTTTTTTGGCATAAGATACTAATTTGTTCGTATAACTATATAATGTGTGCATCAGTTCGTTATATTGGTATTAAATAATAAGAGATTAGAATATATTTAATATTTATTTTTATAGGCGAAATAATTTTATTATATTATTTATTTTATCATTTTCATTTTCCTTTGTTTTTCTTCTTTTGTTTTGGCTAATTATAGTATTTCATATATATTTTTAATGTTATTTTCAATTCATTATATTAGGAGTAGATATCGAAATTTAAGTTTATATTTTTTATATTTATTTCTCTTTTGTAATAATTTTATATAACTCATATTTTTTTAAATAAATATTTGAAATTCCAATGAGATTATTTCAACTTTTATTATAAATAAAAATCAATTCAACTTATATAGATTTTTTAAAAATTAGATATAAATTATTTGTATTTTTATATTAAAAGAATAAAAGTAATTAGATATTGAATTAGATAAAATATATTAAAGAAGATATTAAATCAGGTAACATGTAATAAAAGAAAAACATTGAATTAGGCAAAACAATATATTTAGAAAAATATTAGATTAGGTAAAATATAATAAAATACTAAATTAGGCAAATATTAGGCTCGTGTGACACTAAACCACCACAATTTTATCCAAAACTAACAAAGCATGGGAAGCATGCATATGAGATAGATTTTGCTTTAATATATACCAGTTTAACACCCCGCATGTTATGTGAAAAAGAGTATTATTCATTAAAAATACTAAAAGAATAATATTGAATATGGTATATACAAATCGTAATATTATTTGTTATATTTACAGGAAAAATTATTTTTCATAACAAATAATTTTTACACACAAATCAGAACATTATTTGTTCTAATTGCACTAAGACTGATTTTCATAAGAAAGAGTTTTAAAGTTTTTTTTTTTACCACGAGTCACGAAATTAGTTATAAAGTATATCATAATACCCTAAACTTGATTGAAAAACTCATAGAAAATTGAGTTTAAAAATATAAAATATAAAACACTCGCATGTCACGTGTGAATATGTGATATAAAAATTAAAATCTATAAGACATTGATAATTCTATTGAAAAAATGTCGTACATCTAACTTGTAGTATATGTAATATTATTTTATTATTACTTTTTTTTTCTGCATACACTAATTTGTTCGTATAAATATATAATGTTGTATCTATGCATTATATTGGATTAGATAAAAAGATTTAAAATATATTTAATATTTATTCTTCTAGGCGTAATTATTTATTATTATTTTTATTATATAATTTTTTGTCTCCTTTGTTTTTTCTTCATTTTCTTTGTGGCGTAACAATAGTTTTTCATATATATTTTTAAATTTATTTTCAATTCATTATATTAGGATTAGATAAAGAAATTTAAGTTTATATTTTTATACTTATTTTTCTTTTGAAATAATTTTATATAACTCGTATTTTTCTTAAATTTCGTTCAGTTTCAATAATTGGGGAAGTGCCGATTTTATCCATATATCACGGGATAATTGAGAGGGCGTGATTTCTATGGATTTACTTTAGACTAATTATTTACCCTCTTTCATCATTCCCCAACAGCCGTTTTTTTTTTAATTGCATTTTTTAAAAGCCAATTTTATTTTTCTAATAACTCTTGGATTATATTAATTAATAGTGTAAATTAAGCCCTAAGTTCACAAATAAGGATTTTTTTTAATTAAAACCCAACCCTCTCTCTCTAGGTAGTGGGTGTATTTCTCAACTTTTTAAGTTTAAACCAATAATTAATTATAGAAACAATTAGAGTAAATAATTCAGACACAGACACGTGCAACGCACGTGTATTTTACTAGTAATAGAAAATGCACCAAACCAAACAAATAGTACAATAATTAATTAACAATCCCGTAACACTACACCAAATTAAATAGACTCATTTACATAATAATTATTTTCCCAAACACCGCAAAGAGTAATAATATTTGCCTAAACCCCTTTACTCAATCCAAAGATGATGATGAACTCCTCAACTTAGATATAAATGTCTCAATATTTATATCTGAAGTGCCACCTTCACTTGCAGCCTCCTTGGCTAACTCCTTCCATTTACAAGCATTCCTCTTCATTTCCTTCCCCTTCTCCCCTTCCATAACTTCCCTTATACAACCCTCAATCTCTTCTCGTCTCACGATCCCGTCCGAGCCGACCCTAACCCTAACCCCAAACTGCCAAACATCCTGAACGAGCTTAGCATCCATCGTTTGATCGGTCCATTGCGGAAAAACCACCATCGGCACGCCCAAACTCAACGCCTCGGTCGTCGAGTTCCATCCCCCGTGCGAGAAAAAGCAACCAACGGCCTTGTTCGACAACACGTCGAGCTGTGGGCTCCAGTGCACAAACAACGACTTGTCGCGAGACGCGTGCACAAACTCTTTCGGAAGGTCCTCGTCGATGTTGGAGGCCCTAATTACCCACAAGAAGTCAAAATTGGTATTACTCAAGGCCCATGCTATCTCTTCCATTTGGGCTTTGGGAAGATTGACCATGCTACCAAAGGCTATGTACACAACTGAACCTCGTGGCTTTGTGTTTAGCCAATTGATAATGGTTGTATAGGAATCTGATTGGAAAAGGTTGATATCATACTTGTTGTCATTCTCAACTCGGTTGTCTAGATAGAAAGATGGGATTGTGGGTCCAATTGTCAGTATTGGACACACTTTTGACATGGAGTCCACAGCCTGTCAAAAACAATAATTGGAATTGTAAATATAAATATAAATATAAAATATAATATGGGGGTAATTATTTTTTTCTCCCAAACTATTACATTTTTCACAGTTAACCATATAAACTATTATTTATGAAAAATCGTCATACAAACTATACGCGATTTTGCAGTTTGACCCCTGGATCAGGATGTTTGTGGTTTTGTAATCAAAACCAGATGATGAGGCACAATACGGTTGCGCCATGTCATCCGGTTTGGGTCACAAAACCACAAAAAATCTGATGTAGGTGGAAAATTACAAATCACGCATAGTTTATATAGCGATTTGTCACAAATAATAATTTATATGATAATTTTTAAAAAACGCAATAGTTTTAGGTAAAAAATAATTAACCCTATATTATATTTACCGAGAAAATGACATAAGGTGATGAGTATAGATAGTGAAAGATTTTTTTTTCAAAATTTCTGGTAGAAGAAACAAAACAGGGCCCATCATATTTGGTTGACAACAAAGGACACTACAATTATCATCGTTACATTTAATCTCACCTTTTATTTTCTTTCAATCACCCTACATATCGAGTGAACATTTTACAAAACATCATCATCAACTATCTATGGTGTACATATATATAATGCCAAACGAATTTCATTATCAGTGTTCTCTAAGTAGACAAATTCGCTCGTAGACATATTCTTTTCGGTGTTCTCTAAGCGGTGAGCATGGTTCGGTGTTCGGTTTTAAGAAAAAATTAAAGTGATAGTTTTTGCTTGAAACCAGTATGATTTAGTTCGATTTTGAATACAATTCGTTCTATGTTTAAATTATAATCATAAATTAAAATTACTATATTATTGTGAATTTAACTTTTATTTGTTAGTTGATAATTAATTAAGATACAAAATTAATAAAAATATTATTTTATTTATTAATTATCGAATATAATGAGATTTGTAATTATTTTTATATAATTATAAATTGATTTTAGTATCGGTTATTGATTCGGTGGTACGTTGATGTTAATGAGATTAATAAAATCTACAAACCCATCTCGTAATAATTACATACTAACACAATTCGATTATTAGTTCGGTACCTAGTTTCTAAATAGTGATGCAGACCAGCACATTTCGCTAGAAGGGAAAAATTGCAAATGTGGTCCACGCCAAATGATAATATTATGAACCAAGGTCACATAAAGTTAACCCTAGTTAACATATAATTTATCGGTCCCAGTAGTAACTTATAAAATGCACGATTTGCGAAAAAACTATGTGCTAATATAAACATCTAGAATTTAGTCCTATATGCCATTTGCAAAACAAAAATCCTGTCACTATTGAAAATCTCAATTTTGATCCTAATTTCACCAGCAATTGAAATTGCACATGTTATCCACGTGATTGAAACTCGGTGAAATTAAGATCAAAATTCAAGATTTTATATAATTTCATGTCTTTCAAAATTCAAGATTTTTCTCCTTTTTGAAAAATATGTTCTTCCAAGATCAATTGTTTTTATTTTTAATAAGTTCGGTTTAGAAATTAAAAAAAAAAATCTTTCTCTAAGTATTACTACTGAACTAACCCACTTTACCTCTTGCAAGGTCATTTCGCTACTACTAATTAAGTTACATGATTAATTTTGAAATTTTACAGAACTAAAAGTACATAAGAACGAAATATAAATATGCAAATAAAGAAAAAGTGATTTCCATCACTAAAAAAAAAAAACTCAACTCAATTCCCGATTTTGTTTTTATTTTCTAATTTAGAGACAGTAATGTTACTAAAATCTCACAGTTGCCTATAGAATATCGTCAAAATAATACAAATATAAAAAAGTACAATTTATAATTTACTGGCAGAAGTATTATATGTATTTACCAACAATTTTTTTACAGTTTTCTTATTACTTAAGTAAAAATAAAAAAATAAAAAAAATCAATGCGTAACAGTAAGCTAATTTAAATTAGTAACGAAGTAATTACCTCCATGCGTTAAGTTGTTATTATCGATTTTAACTATTTTGGGACCATAGCTCAAAAGTTCAAAACAATAGTGATTTTTAACTATTTTGGAACACACGAAAACAAAAATTCATATGCACACAACTTACTTCCACTTCCAGCTTGTAGAATGTGTTGACAAGCACAAAATCAGCCTTCTCCACATTCACAAATTGACTCAAAATCATCTTGAAGTAGGCCGGGTACGACCCGGGCACGCATATGAACGATGGCATGTCCGGCAGCTCGAGTGGTGGCAGCCCCGGCAGCTCCACCGGCGGCGGAGTCGACACCGGAAGAGTCAACACCCCATGATGGATATAGTGGTACACATAATTCACCATACAAGCTTGAGTGAAAAAAGAAGCCCCCTTAATGTCATGTTTTTTGGCCAAGTCCAAAATCCATGGCAAAAATGAATCATACACTATGCAATCAATGGGGTTACTAGATTCTTGGTAGGATTTTATGAGTTGGTCAAGTGATTTTGAGCTCTCGGTTTCCAATCGTGCTAGATAATCCTCGACCCCATCGGATTGGTTGAAACCACCCTCGTTGAAGCCATCGGAGAACGTGTCGAAGGCGATGACGTTGGATTTTGGATTGAAGGATTTGGATATGAAATTGGTTAGGGTTAAAGTGGGTTTGGCCCCTTTGGAGGCTAAGCGCTTGCAAAATTGGAGCAAGGGGTTTACATGGCCTTGGCTTGGATAAGGGACAACCAAGATGTGAGCTCCATAGGAATTTCTCTCTTTATCCACCATATTCATCTCAAGTGTGTTACTTTTGAGCTCCTTTATGGACGTGTTATATACACACACACAAAGAAGATTAATTGCTAAATATCATTTAAAGTACATCTTTAATTAAAAAAGAAAGGGAGGAAAGGGGAAAACTCAACTATTTTTATAAATTACAAATCGAGAAAAAAATCTTTTTACCTCCTAAATTATGACCATTTTGACATTTTGTCTCCTAAACTTTTTTTTTTAGCAAATTATCTCCTAAACTGTATGAATATTGCACTTAACCTCCCGTACTCCTGTTTTTGGTGGAAATTCTAGCCGAATCTCACTCGTGTGACATGCACGCTAACATATAAGGGGTAAAATTGACATTTCATCTCCTCCTTATGACTCCCGCTCAAAATAATAGCACGTGAGCACTACGTAAGTTCCAAATCCTACGTGTATACATATATTAATGTGAACATTATCTTAACAGGTCTCACGAGTGCTCACGTGTCATTGTTTTGAGCAGGAGTCATAAGTAAGAGATGGAAAGTCAGTTTTACCCCTTATATATAAGTGTGCATGTCATACGAGTGATCTCCGACCAAAAGTTCCATCAAAAATGGAAGTTCAGGAGGTTAAGTGTAAAATTTATACAGTTAAAAAGTTTAGAAGGTAAAATATTAGAATGACCATAATTTAGGAGGTCAAAAAATAAATTCTCTTACAATTATGTTACTTGTAAAAAATTACATTCTTTTGACATGGATATTTGGTTAAGTAAATATATACATAGCAAGGTTGTTTGTAACTTTAAAAGATAACTAACGTGGTGTTGTGTAGTTCGGCTAAGCTTCAGAAGTAGCTTTTGTGTTTGTTCGTTTGTTTTGGTAGTTTAACACTACAAATACTATTGTGTTTGAATTTGGTGTTTGCTAACTAAATACGACTTGAGACATTTTCAATCAAATCAAATACGAAATTAATACGTGAATTGGAATCAAAACTATGGCCGCTAATTACACTATTATAAATTTGATTGTACACTTTTAGGTGTTGAGTCATACAACTAAAAAGTTGTGGGTATGAAAGTCATTATCCATTTCTATTAATACCATTTTCTTTCGCATTCCTCTATTTTTACAAAGCATTCAAATTGTATCTAATCAACTTACTCAAAAACTGACGTGTGGTTATAAGTTTCTCGTGACTACATGCTTTTCGAGTAAATATTCATATTTTAAATATTAATAATAACACTTTTCAAAACAATATACTATTTTGTACGATTATTTACTGCAATTTCACCTACATTTTATAATTACCTTAATTATGTATTTTTGTAGTTAAATTGTTGTATTTTTTTTTTCATTCGTTGCAACAATGCAGAGGAAATCACACGCCATGTATTTAGGACATTGTGTTATATGTTTATAGCAATTGGTTTTATTCAGAGGAAACACACCACGTACGTTGAGTTTTCTGTTGGAAGACAATTCAAATTAGAATTACCTTTCAAAGAGACTGTCGATATTCCAAAAGGGACACATCAATAATTTTGTCAAGTTATAGTACTATAGCTTAGTTCAGCTCGCTCAGTGTGACACAGCTCCACTTATTAAGCTCGTACTGGGTCACATTGTCACAATAATTTTTGCACTTTTAGATACAAGCCAATTTTCGTTTTTCTTCTTTCAAAATATTTACAAGAAAACAGAGAAAGGATATAGGAAATGAATTCTCAGTTGTATTTTTATTAAATAACTGAAACCATATTTATAGGGAGATTTTCAACAATCATAATTACATAATATTATTAGAGGCAAAATAATTATTCACAATATCAATAATAAATATATTTATTGTGCACGAATAATAAAGTGGTTGCGAATTTGTAGCACTCCCACTTGAATGATTATTTACATAAATGTCTCATGAACTAGTTGAAGAGAAACCAAATAGACAAAAACTTTCAAACTGTTAGTAGAGCTTGTGTCAATAATATAATGTTGTACCATGACGTTGTTAGGAAAATCATGTGGGACAAAACCTGAGCAATGTGGAAGCGTATAGTCGCTTCTCATATTGATAATTCTTGTAGGAATAATCACGTGATGCCTCATTAAAACCTTATCAAGAAAACCTTGTGGGAAAAACTTGATTGAAGAAAAAAGATTACAAATACTCCATCTTATTTCATATCTTGAGGAACTGTACTAATTTATTCTTTAGTCCCCATCGTATCATGAATATGCCTCGTTAAAACCTTATTATGAAAAACACGGTGGGAAAAAATCCTAATGAAGGAAGAAGAGTACATTATCCATGTTAATATACGCCTTTAAGTTACCTCATTAAAAACCTTGCTAGAAAACCAATGGGACAAAACCTCAGTCAAGGAAAAAAGAGTGTAACTCGTATTTTATAAGTATACTTCGGGCATCTCGAAATCCTTTTGGGATTTGTACGAGTATATCATATAGATCAGTCGATACTCTTTATTTAGTTTCTAATGAATAAGGATTTTCAAATATCTCGTATTCATTACGTAAGATAGTAATGTATAATATTCAATGCTTACATACAATTGATACATTCAAACTCATATCAAAATACTTATGTAGCTTTTATATCGGTGTGATCAGGCTGCCTCGTTAAAAACCTTTGGAAAAACCCTTTGGGATAAAAACCACAACTAAGGAAAAAAGTACAACGTATGAATTTATTTCACAACAATACCATTGTTTTAAGTCATTGCATGTATTATTAATTTAATTGAAATCTCTTTAGGAGTTCTAGTCTCACTCTTCATCAAACTCACACATTACTACTTTTATTATAAGGGCATATATACCAATATCGATATTTCTCGATAGATTTTAATATCCTCATTATCAATAATCATTTGTAAAACTATTATTTTATTGTGTGTCGACACTTTTCAATTTCATATCATTCTCCATAACAACATAATTTATCGAGATATCTCATTATCAATCCTTTCCAGGAATTTATACATAATAGTTATGTCTATATACTCTTTGAAAGTACATACCTCCTGTAACATTCATTTAATATTTATATTTGGAAAATATTCAACACCTACGGAATTGTTTGATTTATCGAAGCATGTGTAGTTGGTATATATGATTATTATTAATTTTTCTTATATCTTTTATCTTCCGAGTTCTTATTTCGATTGTGAGGATATAATATTTTGTACTTCATAATTATTTCCAACTATCAATACTCCCCCTCATGCTGAGAAAAACCTGAAACCTACAACTGCCATGATATTAATTAAATATATTATAATCATTTAATTACAATAAGGGAGTTCATATTATTTTGCACTCAGTTCTCAATATTGACAATGAACTGGAGGACGTTTAATTCTTTTGAATATTCCTTTAGATTTGAGAATGGATTTTAGTTTTTTTAATAAAATATTTTTCTTAGTGATGGTGTCCTTAATGATGGTCTCTATATACTTAAGATTGACAGTAATTTTGCTGAAACTATTTTAACCCTTTTTCATAATGCTGGAAATAGAAGATTCGGCTTACTTGTGGCATAAATGTTTGGGGCATGTTTCCAAAGAAAGAATGAAAATACTTGTAAATAATGAAATCCTCCCAAATCTGGATTTTACCGATCTTGATATTTGTGCGGATTGTATAAAGGGAAAACAAACATAACACATAAAAAGGGAGCCACTAGAAGCACACAACTTCTTGAAATAATACACACCGATATTTGCGGGCCTTTTGATGTTTTCTCTTTTGAAAAGGAAAGATATTTTTATCACTTTTATTGATATTTTTTTCATGTTATAGTTATGTCTATCTAGTAAATGAAAAATCACAATCGGTAGATGCCCTTGAGGTGTTTATTACTGAGTTGAAAGACAGTTGGATAGAAAAGTGAAATTATCAGATCTGACAAAGGTGGTGAGATTTATGGAAAAAAAATATGAATTTGGGTAATGTCTAGGTCTGTTTTCTAAATTCTTTGAAAAGTGTGTCATATGTGCTCAATACACTATGTCAGGTACACCACAACATAATGGATGCACGCTCTTAAAAAAACTAATGTACATCACTATAAATTTAATATTATTCTTTTTCATTCCTCCACTAACTAGTACAAGCGGTAAGTAAGGGTTATTCCACGGGAAGTGTGGATTGATTTGTGATTATTCGCATTTAATTAAAATAAAAAGGGGATAAAAGATGATGAACTAACTAATGAGAACTAACTAAACAAATAAAGAAAGAAATAAAAATCAAAGTAAATAAACTCAAAAAAAAAAAAAAAAAAAAGAAACACGCAAGATAATTAATATGAGATTAATAATAATGAGAAAACTCCAGTCCAAGTTCAGTTCCCGCCCTCGATCGATTTATCTAATCAATTTTAATATTATAATTCACTTTTCATATGAAATTACTAGCCCTAAATAGTACTCGAATTTACCCATACCGAATATTTGATCGAAATAAGCTCTTCAAATAAAACTAAATTAATGAACAACCTATAATAAGACCTCTAAGTTTAATTCATTAAAATCATTAAACGCTAGTAAAATAGGCTAATCTAAGCAATAAATTCATAAACTTGATTTATTTAACTTATGTTGTGTTACCCCTAATAGTGCGCGACCATTAGTTACTATAAGTGAAATAGCGACAACAATTACGGATTGTAACCCTATTTCTAGCAATTGATATCTAATCTTAATCTAGGTGATCAATCTAAATTATAAATTAAATAATCATGTCATGAAAATAGAATAACACAAATAATTTTATACGAATAACGAAATAAGTATTATAGGAATTAATTAGAACATAACTAAACGACAGGATCCAACATCTTAAGGGCCGAAATTAATTAATTACTCATACATGATGTTCATGAAAATATAAAATAAATGTAAATATAAATTATAAAACATATTTTAAAAGAGAAAAAGAGTAGTCTCTTCTGCCAGTGATCAAATAGCCTCCTGAGTTGCAGCTCCAATTCTCTTTTTCTAATCACGTCTCGATCTTTTCTCTTTTTTTTTCGCCAAGTGCCCCAAAATAAGTATATATGGTGGTGAACCCAAAGTTAACCAATCCACCCTTGCGGCCTAAGTAAATTCCCAAGTCCTCCAAAAAGTAATGTGCTCCCCTCGCGGCTCCTCTTAATCCTTCCATATAAAGTCCTCAATTTTGATTGCCTTCTTAATGAGGTCTCCTCCGGTCAACAATTGCGGCTGCCATTTTATTCTCCAAATCAAAGGCAGGATTAACTTATTATTTAAAAGGTTATCAAACATTTAGGTCAGATTAACGGGTCATGCTTGTTAGGTACCCGATACTATAATGTACTGATTTTTGTATTGTGATGTATTGATTTTTTATTATAAAGTATTAGTTTTTCATAAATCTCTGATCCGTGCTCTAATATATTATTTTTTATACTGTGATGTATTTGTACTATGATGTATTGATTTTTTATTATAATGTATTCGTTTTTATACTATAATGTATTGATATAAAATTTTGACCCAACGGATGATCCGTTAATCCGACCTTACAAGAGTGTTTGCCCAAAGATAAAAACCTTCCAAAATCAGCGCATACAATACTCGTACAAGGGGAATCAGCCACCTCTCTTAGCCCAAGAAAGGTAAGGCCTGATGGGTTTTATTTGGCCTACCCTTTGTTATCGAGTGACCTAATAACAGTTATGTGTTGCCAAAATCAATACACAAGCCACATAACGATCATCGTCGTACCAATCGAGAAATAAAATAATGTAAAATAAATAAAAAAATATGTAATTAGTTCTCGCCATCGGCAAGAATATATGCATGAAAAATAAATATATATGACAATATAAAGTGTATAAAAGTATATTTTTAAATCATTAATTACCACTCACATATCAGCAGGGTAGTTGGTCGGGTTTGGGGGCGGACGGGACAGGCCCGTCAGTATTTCTAAAATATTATAAAAAAATGCTAACGGGTAGAGTTGTTGACGGACGCCACCTTTCAGCATCAAGAAAGAGAGATAAAGAGGAAGGATAAAAAAAAGGATAAATGGATGAATTAAAAAGTTAATAAAATCTGCAAAAAAAAATGATGACGGGTGGAATTGCTGACGAGCTCCACCCATCAGCATCAAAAAAGGGAAATAAAGAGGAAGGATAGAAATAGATAAATAGGATGAATTAAAAGGTTAATAAAATCTGCAAAAAAATCATTCATATAGAGCATGCCATTTTCTAGGAGAGAGGCTCGGGTGGACTTTTGGATCATTTTATTGAAGAGATTGATTCCAGAGAATCGGTGTGAAGATTTTTGGATTTTCTTGAAGAGAAACTGTGGGTGGAAGGACCTATGATGCCACGGACAATTCATTTTTGACACCCGCGACGAGTCAGACACTCCGGGGACGCGGACACGCGCCCGACACGTGTCGGACGCGTGTCCTATTTTTTTCTTTCTTTTTTTTTTTGAATTTTTGACAGGGGACACGGCGCGGACACGGCGGGGCATAGGGGACACGGCCATGACACGACCCCGACACGTTTTTTCATTTTTTTTTTCAAATTTTTTTCAAATTTTTAATTCAATATCATTTTTTATTTTATTTGGGGTTTTATAAATTATTGTGAATGAGTTTGTAATTATTTAAGATAATTTATTAGAAATAAAAATTATTATAATTTAATATTTATAGGAAATAAATATATTAATAATTATTTATATTATAAACGTGTACGATCCGTGTCGTGTCCTATATTTTTAAAAATAAGCATGTCCTCGTGTCCGAGTTGTGTCGTGTCTCGTGTCCGTGTCTGTGCAACTTAGGTGAAGACTTTTGGATCCAAATTCGACATAAAATACACTCCTTCTGTTTTTTAATAAATGACAGTCCTACCTCCTTACACTTTTTCTTATTAAATATCGATTAAGATATTTATCACATTCTTGTCTATTTTATACCCATCCTAATAAATTTTTAAGAAGTTCTTTTTATGTAAAATATAATTATACATATTTAAAAGATTGATTATTTGGGGCAACTTAGTCAGATTATACAATTTTTAATTCTCTCATCTCAAGCCAAAACGTCATTTATTAAGGATCGAAGGGAGTATAAATTATTTTAGTAGACGTAATTGCAAGTTGGTCCCGAAACTATATGAGGTTAGCAATTCTTGCTCTGTAGTTGTCCATATGCAAGGAATTTCACTCTTGTAAGACTATTAATAGCTAAACTGGATATTGATAATATGGTATTGAGTTACTATAATAAGTTAGTTTTTAATTTAATTAAAGAGTTTATAAGTTATTTGTATTTAAATAAGTGTTTGATCAGATAAATTTATTTAAGATTTTTGAACTTATCTCGTATGTTAGTAGGGCTTTTCTACGTACAGGTACCCGTTGTACTTGTATGTCAACAGGTACGTTCTAAATGAATGTCATGTGTCATATAGCAATTTATATATACTATTTTAAATGTTAATTTTACTTTGAAAATATTTAATATGTCCTTTGTATGTTAAATATTGTAAATAAGATTAATAAATAATTTTCATTTATTATAAAATACTCCAAATTTTAATTAATTATAAAAAGGCTCACATCATACATCTCTCTTGTAAAAACACCCCAAACCTCCATTAATCAACACCTCCCCCAAATCATCATCTTAGAGATTTTAGGCGCAATAGAAAGGAGTTTTGTAACCGGGGTGGGTGAACCCTCATAGATATTAGGTGCCCACATATATAGAGTCAAAAAGAGATATTGAATCCGAAGGGGAGGGGGGTTTTCTTTGGGGCTCGAGAGATGGAATAGATAGGGCCCCACAAGTTTTGAATTCGCCGCTCTTTCCTTTGCGAATTCAAAAATAAGGTGATGAAGATTGTGGTTTTCCCAATTTCGTTAAATTTTGTGATTTAAAAAGGAAAAAAAAAAAGTAAGTTGCAAATCGATTTGTTTTCTTGTTGCATTCCGGTCATCAAGTTTATTAAAAAAAGTCTTACGGCTTTTATCAAAAGCCCCAATTTTATAATCATTTTCATAATTTTTGGATCTTCTTTTTCCTCAAATCCGATTAATATTCGCCTCGATCTACGCAGTCGAAGGCAACCATGATGAAGAGAAGAATACAGAGTCTGAATCAGATAAGGAGAAAGGTTTTTGAATTTTTGTCTTTAATTTTTTTCCTTATCTTTTTGTAGGATATTTCTTGCATTGTTGTTGTTGTTGTTGTTGTTATTGTTATTTTTTTATCATTATTATTATTATTATTATTATTATTTTGTTGCCTATTCATTGATTTTTTATTTTATTTTTTCCTCTGTGCAGAGGAGGTCCTTAAGGTGGAGAAAGTTAAAGTGTCATATGTGCCACTGCTGATGAACCAAAATTTTTTGGAGAGGAGAAAATATCAGCTTCCAGAAAATATAAGAAATAATTCATTTTAGATTTATTATCACTATTACTTTTATAGATTCAAATTTTGGGGGGTGGGAGTTGTTTCTTGTGGGGGACTTTTGACTCACGTGAGTATGATTATTTCTTTACACTACAAAAAAAATCAAAATTTTCGAGGGATTTTTCCCTCGTAATTAAGCAAAAATCCCTCGGTTTTGGTTAAATCGAGGGAAATTCCGAGGGAAAAATTCCCTCGAAAAAACCCTCCTCGAAAATCGGTTACGAGGGAAATAAATCCCTCGAAATTACAAAATCGATGGAATTTCGAGGGATTGTTTCCCTCGGAACCATTACCGGACAATCCCTCGGAAATTCGAGGGAAATCCGAGGGAAGATTTCCCTCGGAATTTCTCAATTTCCGAGGGAATGATTCCCTCGGAATTCCGAGGGAATGTAATTCCCTCGAAAATCCGAGGGATTTTATTCCCTCGGAAATTGAAAAATTCCGAGGGAGTCTCATTCCCTCGGACTTTTTTAAATTTCGAGGGAATGTAGTTCCCTCGGAAATCCGAGGGATTTTATTCCCTCGGAAATTGAAAAATTTCGAGGGAGTCCCATTCCCTCGGATTTTTTTAAAATTCCGAGGGAACTTTCCCTCGGTATTTATAATTTTTTAATTTTTTTTATTAATTTTTAATTTTTGTTTTAATTTTAATTCTTGTTTAATTATTAAAATTCCCAAAAAATTGAATAAAGCAATTAAAGGAAAAATCAAAGAAATAAATCAATTATAATAAAAAATATATTTGAAAATTTATGAATTACATGCGTTCAATCGAAACAGTAACAAAGTTTATTACATAAATAAAAGTGTTCTATGGATGGGGAGGGGGAAACTGCTGCTGCTGATTGGGAGCGGGGAACTGCTGCTGGAAACGAGCGTACATCTCAGCCATCTGGGCGTTCGTCCGCGCCTGAAATTCCTCCCGCTGTCGCCTTTCCTCGGCTGCCTGCTGCTGCAACGCCTCAAGCTGCGCCCTCTGAGCCTCGACCTGCGCCTCGAGCTCTCTGATCTGTCGTCTATCAGCCTG